>JADRCH010000012.1:20999305-21117179 GCA_019843965.1 Rhynchomys soricoides
GGGGCCTAATATCAGCTAGTGCAGGCTGCCTGGTTGGTAACTCAGTGTCTGAGAGATCTTGGGGGTACAGGTTAGTTGCGACTGATAGTTTTCCTCTGGGGTCCCTGTCCTACTCAACTACTTCCAGTGTTTCCCTAATTCAACTACAGAGGTCCCTGGCTTCTGCCCATTGGTTAAGTGTTAAGTGTCAGTCAGCTGCTTTTAGGCCTCTCGGTGGGCAGTCATTCTAGGCTCCTGTCTGCAAACATACCATAGCATCAGTAATAATGTCAGATCTTGGAGTCTCCTCTTTAGCTGAATCCTAATTTGGGACAGTCACTGGACCATATTTTCTCAGTCTCTTCTCCATTTTTGCCCCTACAGTTTTTTTAGACAGGAATAATTCTGGGTCACAGTTTTTGGCTGTGCTATGGCAACCTTATCCCTCCACTTGATGTTCTGTCTTTCTACTGGAGATGGACTCTACAAGTTCCTTCTCCTCACTGTTGGGCATTTCTTCTAACATCCCTCCCTTTGAGCCCTGAGAATGTCTCACCTCTCAGGTCTTCAGTACATTCCAGAGGGTCCCCTCACATGCTTCCTTCAGAAGTTGCCGGTTTCCATTCTTTCTGCTGACCCTCAGGGCTTAACTCTTGTTCCGCCAAACCCCTGCAATACCAGATAATATCCCCCCTTTTCCCTTTCTATCCCCTCTCCCTCTTTGCCTCTTTCCCCCATGATTGCTTTCCTTCTCCCTCCCTAGTAGGACTGAGGCATCATCACTTGACAACTTTGGCTTGTTAACCTTCTGTGAGTTATATTCTGGGTATTCTGTATATTTTTGGCTAATATCCACTTATTAGTGAGTATACACCATGCATGTCCTTTTGGAAATTAGTTACCTCACTCAGGATGATGTTTTCTAGTTCCATCCACTTGCCTGCAAAACTCATGATGACCTAGTTCTTAATAGCTGGTTCCATTGTGTAAATGAACCACATTTTGTCTATCCATTCTTCTGTTGTGGGACATCTGGATTGCTTCCATCTTTTGGTATCACAAATAAGACAACTATGAACATATTAGAACACATGCCCCTGTGGTATGGTGGGGCATCTTTTCGGTTTTGTTTAATATTCTGTTTTCTGGGAGAAACAATGTCCATCATGAATTATTTTGTTTTATTTTTATTTCTTGATGTAATTTATTATATTGAGATTATAACTGGAACAATCTCCCTTCCTTTCTTCCCTCCAAACTCTCTCATGTAATCCTCTCAACTGTCTTTCAAATCCCCAGCCTCTTTTTAAAAAATAATTATTTCATGCATCTATCTGTCTATCTATCTATCTATCTATTATTTCTATTTCTCTATCATTTATTTATATCTTTCATCTATCTATTATATATCTGTCTACAAATCTATCTTCAATCTATCTTCTATTTATTTATCTATCTATTCTATATATGTATAATCTTACTTGTATTTACATTTTCAATGCTGACACCTTGGCACTGGACAACTAACCAGTTTTTAAACCTGCACAGGTTAATGCAAGCAGAGTCCTGGCATTAAGGATGACCAGTAATCAAAGAATACAGACTAATGTAAGACAGAAGGAATAAATAACTTTAAACTTAGGTTCACTCTAGCTCAAATTAACTCAGGAGGAAGTGATGTGCTCTCTTTCCTCATTGTAACATCAACAAATTTAATTGTTTTCTGTGGTTTTCTTTAATGTGTCAATGGACACACACACATACACACACATACACACACAGTCATAAGAAATTTAAAAACATCTTCTCTGATTATATATCATTATATCTATAATTAAGAAGCAATATTTAAAAAGTTATTGATTATAAACATGAAATCATGAAACTGTAGTTCATTGAGATGAGTAAATATAATTTTAAAAACCACATATCTAGAGATACTATGCCATATAAGAATAAGGCAAGATTATTTTTAGCTGTTTTATTTTTCCTAAAAACGTGCCTGAAGGTAAAAAGTTAAAAACCATTAAAAGTCCATGTGGTCACATATTATTGAATTATTTGACCTTTGTAAAGTTTTATTTCAGAAATACAGTATATTTTCTATTTTTAATACAAAATAATTTGATGTTTTTAAATTTATTTTTGTTTACTTTCACACAACTTTCATTTAACTTAAGATTTATAGTTATATTTCCTAACCAGTGACTAAGTGATCATTATTATCCACATCATAAAACCTCATAAAAGTAGTTCAAATTAATCTTTTATTCAATAATAATTGAGATTCATAAGAAACTATTTTTTTATTTTTTCATTTATGACTGTCTATAGTGCATATGAAAACTTAGAACATTAATTTGTTAAAAGTTAGAGAAATCTGAAAATATAGTAAAGCCATTTTTCCACAGAGTCTGATGAGGGTGTAAGGTTTATTTTGGTAAAAACTTTGATGACAGGATCTTGAAAAATTATGAAGACTGGTGAAAATCAAAGTTCTGTACTCTGGTATTGTCTTGCCATATTCTGGGAACATAAAGAAGAGCTTGAAGACAGCTTAACAGAAGAATTGATTGGGAATTCTTTTTATTATTATTGTGCCAAATACATTTAAATGTTGAAACAATTTCAGAACTTATAGAGGGATTTACATCTCAAAGAACCTTCATCCTGTGAATATTTTAGCATGGTGATTCAAATCCTAAGCTCTAAATAGAATTTCAGTTCTCACTTGAATGTCCTCATGACATACGACAGTTTTTAAGAAGAGCTGTGTAAAAATTCAAGTGATAAAGTGAAATTCTAGAAGTTGTCAGCACCTTCATCTACTTCTGGAGCTCCATTGCAACTATCATTCTTTAACTCTCAGTATGTTTTTCTACTTATTAAATTGGCAGATACTTCAAACTGCCCTCTCTCCTGTTCATTTCTGGCGCTCTTGCTACTGTATAGGCAGTAACATTTTCTACACCTGGCTTTTAGTAAAATTTTTAAAAATATTTTTTCTTCTTTTCAATATTTAAACAACTATAAACCACTCTTCCAAATGCTGGTTGTGTAGTATAAAGGAAAATGTTCTTTGTGTCTTTTTTTTTTCTCTATTTCCTTCAATGACTAAAATTGGTTTCACAATAAACTCAACATCAATTAACTTGCTGTAAAAACCTCCGCATGTTATAACCTTCAGGTTCTGACCTGATTGAGAATGATAAATGACATAAAATTTCATTAGACAACTTTCTGCCTGATACACTCAGCTCTGATGTACTGTGCAGCAACTCTGCTGTTCCCTTGCAGGTTTCCTTGCTGTTCTATGTGCATCACCTGGTGTTTGCACTCATGGGAGGGTTTCTATCACTCTCATTAACTCTTAAGTGAGAACTCAGCAGTGTCAATTACACAAACATTACAGTATTGATCTTAAAAGTTCAATATAGTATAGTCATCCCTTTGGGAAAACTATAAAGTTTGATGATAAAGAATATATTGTTTTTTCTTTCCTTTTTTTTTTCTACTTTATTTACATTTCAAAAGTTTCCCCCTTTCCAGATCTCCCCTTTAGAACCCCGCAATTCCTCCCCCTTTCCCTGCCACTATGGGGGTATTCTCCCACTCACCCACCCACCCACACTCATCTTCCCTCCTTGGCATTTTACTCAGGTGACAGCAGATTTTGGCTAGGATGTGTAGAAAGAGGAACACTCCTCCATTGCTGGTGGGAATGCAAGTTGATACAACCTCTCTGGAAATCAGTTTGGCGAACCCTCAGAAAAATGAACATAATACTACCTGAGGACCCAGCTATTCCACTCCTAGGCATATACCCAGAAGATGTTCCAACATGTAATAAAGAATATATTGTATTTCTCCTAATTTCACAGCTAATGTATTTTCAGGTATGTTTTGACTGGTCTTCAAAATATCCATCTCTTAAGTCACCTTACCCATTTCTGAGAGAATTAAGATTTCTTTATATTTAGACCAATACTTTTGTTTTCAGTATTTCCAATATTTATAACATACACACACACACACACACACACACACACACACACACACACAACATCTACAAAATGATTATAGGTCTAATATTCTCATCGGTTGTAAAATTATTCAAATAAACATTCATTGATATAACATATAAACATATAATATGTACATATGTTTAAGTACAAATTTTATGAAAGATCTTTGTATATTTGAAATTTTTGTTAATTTCATAGGTAGTATTAAAGGTTTTGAACTAAAACTACATAGAAGATTTTTGAAAAATAATCATATCAGTTACATCAAAAGATAATTTAGCATTACAACTTACCGGTGTTGGAGTCTGTTAATTCCCAATGGAACCATTTCTATTTAAACACTGCAGTCTAGAGATGTACTAAACAATATTTTTAAAAGTAGGTGGTAAAGTGGAGTATCAATTCTGCCCCATCATTTCCAATTAAAACTTTTTAAAAACATATTATATGTAATATATAGAATTACACACACACACAGAGAAACTATCTCTCTGTCTCTGTCTCTTTCTCTCTGTGTGTGTCTCTCTCTTTCTCACACATAAACACACAGACACTCACCATTTAACACCTTTAAATTATCACACATTGCCCTCTGGTACTACTTTCTGGTATAAGTCTGGTAACCTGTTCAACAGGAGTTGGGCATTTCAGTTACCAACAGGTAAAGCCAGTTCTTTGGTCACAAATTAAATACGGTTGGATTTTGTTGTTGTTGTTGGTCTTTTGTTTGTTTGTTTTATATAATTCTGGGGACTGAACCTAAGGCAATCTGCTCATAGGCAAGCACGTATACCACCCCCTATCAGTGACCTGTATATCTAGCAGGTAAATTGCTTTTCATTTCCAGTTATTGTTTTTGTTTTGCTGCTTGCTTATTTCCTTGTTCATTTGTTTGTTTTTGAGGCAGGAATTTGGTAAGCTTTTAATCTGGTTTTAACCTTGTGCTACTTTGTTCTAGCTGCCTGAGAAGCTGAAATTATGGAAAGATCTGTGTGGCAAGTGAAGAAGAGCAATCCCAATTTCTAAGATTTGATTCATGAGTAATGAACCGAAATCTTCCCAACTAATCAAACAAAATGATTTTAACCTGATTTGCATTATTCTTATATCTTTAGTCAAAACTAAATATGTTTCCAAAGTAAAATAAAAGTCGATATTCGGGCAATAAGTTGACTATTTGGAGTTGTCTTTTTGCAGTGCCAGTTTTGTCTCCAAGAAAGCCTAGGAAAATCTCCTTTAGAATTCAGTCACATAAAACATTGTAAATTGGTTGTTGCTTAGTTTTTTAAAATCTTACTCACATAGAATCAAAATAAACTGCTCCAATAGTTCCTATCATTAATTTAAAATGTCAATAATCCTTGGTGCTTGGTTCTCTCCTCGAATCATGCAATCAGCTTGTTCTTTCACTAGTACACTTATGTAATTGTTTTAGTTAAAAGCCAAAGGTTTATAGTGTAGACAATTAAATGGCATAAAGATGGATTGCCTTGAGTCCACATTCATGGCAATTGAAATGGTATCATTTGCAGCATGGCCAGAGGATTTCACAGCTCTGAGCCCTGAGAACACAACCCCCTCTTCATCCTTTGTAGACAAATTACCTGGCTCCTCCAACTATACTGTGTTCTATATACTATCTGGTGACTTTCATTTCCTGTGAAAGCATGATGAATGCTTTATGTATTAATTCACACTCCTTCTAGTAAATGCAGGCCAAAGCCATTAATTAAAATGTGACCATTCAAGTCTATAAAGCATAGCTTCAACCAAACTGGCAGCTGTTAACTTTGACTCATTTCTTTCTGTTCCAGAAGGTAGCAAGAAGTATAATTAACCTTTATGTCAATACATCTACAGAATTTTTATGTCTTTTATAATTTACCAAGCAAACACTCATTCTCACACACACACATGCCCTGCAAAATAAAATGTTGATATTGTATGTAAGTAATAGGAAAATGTATGTTTTATATTTTGAATATAGTATATGTTTTATTGAACTCTGTATATTTAAAGTGTAATATTTGGAGCCAAACATGCTTTCAAATATATGAAAACTGTTACTTTTATCAAAGTTGAATGAGTATAATGTTATGACAGGTATTTAAAGGTATATATATTTTAAATGGAGAAAAATTTAAAAATATTATAGGAAGTTTGAGTCCCAACATACAAAGTTGAAAAATTACTTTTGTGTACAATTTTTTTTTCAGATCTAGAATCAGATAATCAGCAATCAGCTCTTTGCTTGTAATTTGAACAATGTTTTTGCATACATCATTCATATGCTAATAATATATTTGTACTGTATGTTACTATGAAACTGGAATTCCTACAAGTTTATAGGACAGAATTAACTTTGTTTTAAAGCATTTCACTTTTTGCTTCTTTTTTATTTTGAAGAAGGCTCTTATTAAACGGTAGAATCCTGCCTTCACCTTGCAACACCTTGGAATGATGGGAATTAATTATTACATCTTTATTTAAAGATTTTTATATCAAAATATTAGCCATGACATTTATACAGATAGTAGCAACCAGCTTTTTAATTACTGACAACCAAATACTTTTGAACATCAAAGAATAATGGATTTTGGTTCTTGGACACTCATTCCAGCATCAAATTTTATTTTTTATATGATAAAATATGATATGATAGATATGATAAATAATAACAACAGGAAATTGTGACCCAGGAATCCTATAACTTTTATAAAATTCCTTTTATGGCATAACAAGCTAAATCATTTTAATAATATAATAAGTAATTAGAGAAAATGAATGTCTGAAAAGGTTGTTTTAAATTAATTATGATATTTTATTTTATCTTCAAGAAAGTCTGAATCTGAATGGGATTTTAGGTTGCTCCTAAATTTATCCATGAATAATTGAATGTACTGATTTGTATAGGTTGGCTTCTTCAGGACTGGAGTAGAGAAATATTAAGTACTTTCTATGAAGGAAGAAAATTATTTAAGTATATTACTTAACAATTAAGATAATAACTATGTGACTCCTTTTAAAATAGTTCTAAAATGCTCATGCACTACAGATGACTGTATAACCATGTGTTGGAGTACGTCTGCATTTGGAATTGTCAGTTCCCTCAGTGGGTCAACCCCAGGTAAGAGGTACATAAATAGTTAATATCACAGACTTTATGTGACTTTTTGTAGAGATTTTATTATTATGTTAAATAAATAATGATCTAATTCTATTTTTGCATCATCAAGGAAGAGTAATGACTCTCTTGAATTTTGTATTTTTATTATGCCATTTTACCAATTTCTGCCAGTGCTCAAGAATCTGAAAACTCCAATTTTGAAGTTGACATTAAGTAGCTACCACTATAGGGAATTATACAATCATTTCCAATTGAAATAATGGTTCTTAAGCAATGACTTGAAGAGTGTAAGTATGTATACTAAAAGTTCCTCTTTGCTTTTTGCTATAGAGCACTCTTATTTTCTTACAATTATTTTTTGGACTGTTATCATCTCTATCATCTTGAAACCATATTCTTAGTACTGACCATGAGTCAAAACTGACATCCAGAAATCCTCTGGATCATAGCAATGATTACAAATTATAGTGGATCAGGAGGTTTGGTAAATTAAAGGAATATTATAAAGAAAGCTAAAGTATGAAGAAGAGGAAGATGATACACACAAAAACCCAAAAAAGATAATCTCTCTCTCTCTCTCTCCTCTGTGTGTGTGTGTACTCATACATGTTCATTTCTGAAATACAATATATGGATACCATCTATACCAGGTAAGAGTTCATATCAATCTACAGTACACTGATTTTAGGAATAAAACACTATTGTGGCTTCACAGGGAAACAAAAAGCACAGGAAGCATACCCTTTGGTCCGTTCTTTTATGTCTTTTTTTTTTTTTTTCTGTCTCTTCCTTTAACCAATATTATCCCTACTTTTTCTTGTTTAAAAAAACAAAACCACTGTGAGAAAACATGACATTTAACATCTACCCAATGTAATAAAAAATATGTGTAATAAAAATATGTGTAATAAAAAATATCAAAGTAACAAATTCTGTATAATGAAGACTAAAATCCAGCAGCATATTAGCATGTTTACTTGGAGTAGAATGCATTCTACATTGCAATGTGTTATATCATTTCAAAAATTCATCACATGTTTCTAAATTTCTGTCTAACTAGATCATGATAAATCTTGATCTTAGTAAAAATTACATAACTTATTCTCTTATGATTAAAGAAAAATGGGGCACAGGATGATGTCAAAAATCTAGTATATTCATTTGACCAAGCAGAGAGTAGTATAAAAAAAATGTGTGTGTGTGTGTGTGTGTGTGTGTGTTCAAGTATGAATTGAGTGAGTATGTTCATGTGCATGTTTGTACATGTTTGTAGGTTCAAATGTACATATATGTGAGTACATGAGAAAGCCAGGATAATTTGGGTTATAATTTCTCCAATGCTCTCTACCTGTTTAAACAAGGTTTAATTCAGTGATTTGTAACTTGCTAAGTAGACTAACTTTAATAACTAGTGAAGTCTCAAAATCTGCTTTGATCTGCCCTCCAGAGTTGGGATGATAAATCTGGATTCTATGTTTCTTAATGTAAATTTTCAACATTAAACTCAGATATTTACTTTTTCAAAGCAAGTACTTTATAACCTATCTCTATCCCCAGGCTTTCATTAATCCTTAGTGATATTATAGCATTTCTTGTTTTGTTTTAAAGACAAATTAGAGGCCAACACTGATATCCTTATAGTATTAAAAAGTTGGATAGTAATGAAATCCTCTTGCCATTTGTGTTATTTATTTTTAATGCTATGGTAGCATTAGAGAAATGTGTACTCCAGTTTCTGAAGATTTTTCAGGCTGTTAGTAAACAAAAAGATCAATTAACAGGAATTTTTAAAATTGTCTGAATCTTGACCTTAAATATAGGGTAGAACTTGTAGTTTCTTCAGTGTGGAATAAGCCTATTTTATGGAGTCTTAATAATCCACACAAAGGTGATGGACCATGACCAAATATCATTCCCATGTCCTTTAAATTATTCATCTTAGGTATTTGCCAAAGAGATACAATTGACTAATATGGATAGGGATCACCGTTTTTATTGCTTTGAACTCATTTTTTTCTTTCATGAATCTAACAGTTTAAAAAGAGGGCATAGAGTGGTGGTAGATCATTATGCCAATTCCCTTACCTCACAGACCTCCCTGTCTCCCAGGAGGACAGTTCTAACCAGAGATACAGGTGAGACACCTACCCCAAGCCACACACTACCAGTGACCCCACAGAGACCAGAAGATATGGCATCTGTCCCTCCCTGCCTGATCCCCATCACCCTACAGGAACCTTACTCACTTCAAGTCCAGAACTCCAACTACAGATCTGCATGTCCACTCCCACCAACTCACAGCACAGCCTCTATCCCATCAGGACTGCTGATACAAGGGACTTAGGAGAGACCAAGACCCAAACCAGTGGGGAATCCACAGACCACAGCAGACATGGGCTCCGTCCTACCATGTCATTGCCCCATCTCCCTCCTGATCCACACTTCCATTTGCACTCCTTCAGATGGGAATGTATGTTGGGTATTCCTGAACCCCTGTAACTCTGCTTGTCTCGCAAGAGTCTTGCTCTAAATTGGGACAGAGGAGACCTGCTTTATCTAGAGTCAAAGCACTGCCTGCCCTGTAAAAGACCTACTCTAACCCAGGATACACAGATCCACAGGTCTCCATGGAGACTTGTTACAATCTAGGACACCCATGTCAGGTAACACCAGAGATAACAATATGGTAAAAGGCAAGTATAAGAATAGAATAAAAGCCAATGAAGTTTTGCACCATCAGAACACATCTGTTACTACAGCAAAGCCTGGGATAAGCTAACACAGACAAAGAGCAACATTCTGGCTTTAAATTCTATCTCATGGATATAATAGAGGCCTTTAAAAAGAATATAAATAATTCCCTTAAAGAAATACAAGAGAACACAGTCAAACAGATAGAAGGCCTAAAAGAAGAAACAAATAAATCCCTTAAAGAATTATAGGAAAATACGTCAAACAGGTGAAAGAATTGAACACAATGGCCCAAGACCTAAAACTGGATATAGAAACAATAAAGAACTTACAAATGGAGGCAACTCTGGAGATAGGAAGCCTAGGAAAGAGTACAGGAACTACAAACAAAAGCATCACCAACAGAATAAAAAAGATCAGGAAAGAAAATAAGCCATGGATGATACCACAGAACAAATGGATACATTTGTTAAAGAAAAGCCAAGTGTTTAAAGTTCCTAACTCAAAACGTTCAGAATATTTGAGACATAATGAAAATACCAAACCTAAGAATAATAAAAATAGAAGAGGGAAAAGAGTTCCAGTTCAAAGTATCAGAAAATACCTTCAACAAAATGATAGAAGAAAACTTCCTTAACTTAATGAACTCTATGGCCATAAAAGTATAAGAAGCCAAGTCTACAGAACACAAAATATATTGGATCATAAAATAAATTTTTTCTGCTATATAATAATCAAAACATTAAATGTACAGATGAAAGAGTATTAAAAGCTGTAAAGGTAAAAGGCCAAATAACAGATAAAGGCAGACTTATCAAAATTACACCTGACTTCTCAACATCAGAAGATCACGAACAGATAGATGTCTTGAAGACCTTAATAGTCCAGAGATGCCAGCCTAGTCTACTATAACCAACAAAACTCTTAATCACCATAAATGGATAAACCAAGATATTCCATGACAAAATCAAATTTAAACAATATCTTTCTACTAATCCAGACGTACAGAGGACACTAGAACAAAAACTCCAACATAAGAAAAAAAAAAACAAAAACAAAAACAAAACAAAACAAAATCATTTTACAACATACCCCAAAGAAAAGAATCACACAATCATAGAACCGCAACAAAATTATAGGAACTAACAATCATCCATCATTTATATATCTCAACATCAATGGACTTCATTTCCAAATAAAAAGACACAGACTAGAGGACATATGTTACAGAGTATATAAACAGGATCCATCATTTTGCCCCATATAAGAAACATACCTCAACAACAAAGATAGAGACTACCTGAGAGTAAAGGGCTAGAGAAAAGTTTTCTTAGCAAACAGTGCCAAGAAACAAGCTGGAGTAGCCATTCTAACATCCAATAAAATACATTTTCAACCAAAAGAAATCAAAAGAGATGGGGAAGAAGACCTCATACTCATCATAGAAAAAAATCCACCAAGATGAAGCCTGATTTCTCAATATCTATGCCTCAAACATAAAAGCAGCCACATTGGTAAAAGAAATTTACTAAAGCTTAAAACATACATTGAACCACACAGTTTTAGTGGGAGATTTCAATACTCCACTCTCACCAATGGAGATGTCATTAAAACATTTGTTAAACAGTGATACAATGAAACTAGTAAAATTTATGAAGCAAAAGGTTTTAACAGAAATCTACAGAACATTTCATTCCAAAGTAAAAGAGTATGCCATCATCACAAAACCTCACAGAAATTTCTCTTAAGTTGTCCATAAAAGGAGATTGAAATAACCTCTTGCATTCTATCAAATCCCCATGGACTAAGGCGGAATTTCAACAACAACAGAAAGTACAGAAATCCTACATATATATGGAAACTAAACAACTCTCTACTTAATGATAACAAGGGCAGGGAAGAAATAAGGAAAATAAAGACTTTCTAGAATTCAATGTGAATGAAGGCACAACACAGCCAAAATTATGAGACACAATGAAAGCAGTGCCAAGAGGAAAATTTATAGCAATTAGTGTCTACATAAAGCAATTGGAGAGAACCTGTACAAGCAACTTAACAGCACACTTGAAAGCTCTAGAACAAAAAGAAACAAATACACCCAAGAATACCAGACAGCAGGAAATAGTCAAACTCAGGGCTGAAATCAGCCAATCAGAAACAAAGAGAACAATACAAAGAATCACCAAAACCAAAACCTGTTTATTTGTGAAAATCAACAAGATAGATAAACTTGTAGCAAAACTAACTAACGGGCACAGAGACAATTTTCAAATTAACAAAATCAGAAATAGAAAGGGAGACATAACAACAGACATGGAGAAAATTAAAAAAAAAAAAAAAAAAACAACAACCTACTGAAAAGCCTACACTCAACAAAACTGGAAAATGTAAAGGAAAAGGATGATTTTCTACACAAATACTATGTACCATCAAGATCACATAAACCATCCAAACAATCCCATAACCCCTAATAGAAGCAGTCATTTAAAACCTCCAACAGGAAAACATGCAGGGCCAGATGATTTTAGTGGAAAATTCTATCAGACCTTCAAAGAAGTGCTAGTACAATTACTCCTCAAATTATTCCACAAAATAGAAACAGCAGCAACACTCCAAAGTTATCCTATGAGGCCACAGTTACCCTGATATGTAAACCCCACAAGACCTGACCTTCAAAGGAGGACTTCAGACTAATTTCCCTCATGAGCATCAACACAAAGATTCTCCAGAAAAATTCTCACAAACTGAATCCAAGAACATATCAAAAACATAGTTCATTACAGTCAAATAGGTTTCATCCTTGGTTCAACATATGAAAATCCATTAATGTAATCTACCATATAAATAACTTTTAAAAAATCACATGATAATCTTCTTAGATGCTGAAAAAGCCTTCTACAATATCCAACACCATTTTATGTATAAAAGTCTTGGAGAGATTAGGAATTCAAGGCACATACCTGAACATAATAAAAGCAATAAACAGCAAACCAACACCAAACATCAAATTAAATTGAAGGAAACTTGAGGCAGTCAGATGAAAATCAGACAAGACAAGGCTTCCCATACTCTCCCTATTTAAATAATACAGAACTTGAAGTTCTAGTTAGAGCAAGAAGATAGAAAAAAAATCAAGGGGATACAAATTGAAAATGAAGAACTCAAAGTGTCACTATTCATGTATGATATGATAGTATACATAAATGACTCCCAAATTTCTACCAGACAACTCCTAAAGATAATAGAGAACTTGAGTAAAGTGGCTGGATATAAATTTCTTTCAAAGAAATCAGCAGCTTTCCTTTATACAAATGATAAATGGGCTGAGGAAGAAATTGGGGAAACAATACCCTTACAATAACAACAAATAATATAAAATATCTGGGTGTAACTCTAGCCAAACAAGTGAAAGGTGTGTATGACAAGGAATTCAAGCCCCTGAAGAAATAAATTAAACAAGACATCAGAAGATGGAAAAATCTCCCATGCTCATGGATTGGTAGGATTAACATAGTGGAAATCTTCCTCTTACCAAAAGCAACATATAGATTCAATGCAATTTCCTTCAAATTCCCAACACATTTCTTTTTATTGAGTTGAAAACAGCAATTCTCAATTTTATATGGAAAAATAAAAAACCCATGATGGCCAAAACAAAGATGAAAAATAAATGAACTTCTAGGATAGTTAATATCTCTGATGTCAAGCTCACTACAAAGCATCCGTTATCACAACTACATGGTATTGGTACAGAGACAGACAGGTTGACCAGTGGAATAGATTTGAAGATCCAGAAAGAAATATATACATCTACGGATATTTAAGTTTAGACAAAGAAGCCAAAAGTATACAGTGGAATAAAGAAAATAACTTCATCAAATGGTGATTGTATAACTGGTGGCCTATATGTAGAAGAATGTAACTTGCCCCTTATTTATTACCCAGCAAATGCTCAAGTCCATGTGGATCAAAGACTTCAGCATAAAACCAGATGTATTGAATCTAATAGAAAACACAGAGAGGAATACTTTGAATACATTGGGATAGGGGAAAATTTGCTAAATAGACCACCAACGGCTTAGGTCTAAAATTAACAAGTGATAACTGGGACCTCTGCAAACTGAAAATCTTCTAAAATGCAACAGACACTGTCATTAGGACAAAATGGCAACCTACAGATTGGAAAAGATCTTCACTAACCCTATATACAACAGAGGGGTAATATTCAAAATATATAAAAAAACCCAAGAAACTAGACTCAAAAAAAAAAAAAAAAAAGAAAGAAACAAAAACAAATTAGCCCATTTAAAAAAACCTGATACAGTAGCAACACCTAATTAATCTACTCAATTCAATACTGCCTCTGTTTCCCTGCCCAGCAAATTTATTTACTAATCAAAACAACTGGGGCAGGGTCCCTCTGTGTCTTGCATGTGGACATGCAGATTCTAGTGCAATTTTGCATATCCAAATTAACGTAATACAAGCAGCATCAGACCAAACCCACTACAGGGTACAAAGCTAAATAGAGAATACTCAACACTGGAATCTCAAATGGCTAAAAAGCAGTTAAAGAAATATGACAGAGATATGTGCTCTACTATGATAATAGCAGCTTTGTTTGTAAAAGCCAGAAACTGAAAGTAACCCAGATGTCCCTCAGCTGAAGAATGAATACAGAAAATGTGGTTCATTTACACAGTGGAATACAGAATACTATTCAGCTATTAAAAAGAAATTTTCAGGCAAATTAATGGAACTAGAAAATATCCTGAGTGAGGTAACTAAGACACAAAAGGACATGTAAGGTATAAGTAGATATTAGAAAAAAATACCCATGATACACTCAACTGATGTCAGAAGTTACACAATAAGGAAGGCCCAAGAGAGGATGTTTACTTCCCATTTAGAAAGGCAAACAAACTAATCATGGGAAGAAAAGGGAGGAAATGGGTAGAAAATGGGAAGAGCAGGGAAAAGGGGAAGCAGGATCAGGAATGAGAGAAAAAGGAGAGATGCAGAGAGAGCCAAGAGAATGAATAGAAATGTGCAGTCTCCAGCAGTGGGGACTAGGAAGAACCTCTAGAAAGTCCCAGAGACCTGGGAAGGGGGGTACATACAAGATTCAATGTGGGTGACTTTAATCAAAATGCTCAACAGTGGAGATATGGAACCTGAAAAGATCAGGTTTTTTTAGCCACATGGGACTCTCAGTGGAGGGATGCGGACAACAACACACCTATAAAAGTTTCAACTGAAAATTGCTCCTGTCTAAGAGAAATGCAGGGACAAAAATGAAGCAGAGACTGGCCCAATTTGGGATCCATCCCATGGGAAGGCACCAATCCCTGAGACTATTATAGACACTATGTCATGCTTGCAGACAGGATAGCAGCCCACACAGCCAAGAATTGGAAAGAGGTCAGGAACCCCTATGGAATAGTTAGGAGGAAGATTGAAGGAATTGAACACTCTCAACTCCGATAATCAGAGTGCTGCCTTGTCTGGTCTCAGGGGAAGAGGATGTGCCTAATTCTGTAGAGGCTTGATATCACAGAGTAGGGGGATACTCAGGTGAGGAGTCACCCTCTCCGAATCAAAGATGAGCAGATATGGGCAGGGAAGAACTCTGGGAGGGTGAACTGGGAAGTGGGGCAACATTTGGGATGTAAATAAATGAAATAATTTTAAAAACACATAAAGTAAATGTTTTTATTCATTTAATTTTTGTTTATGTAAATATTTGTTTAATGCCTATTTTTATGTGTAATTGAATATATAATACATATAAATTTTAATTAGAATATCTCATTACATGTCACCAAAACCTATTACTTATATTTCATATATCTATCACTTCCATCTTTGTCTTGTTTAAACCTTATATAAAAATGTGATTGGAAGTATAATGAGAATGAATGGGAGATCCATTAATAGATCATTAGGTTGAAACATGTTCTCAATTCCACATGGTCATAATGCCTTCATTTAAAAGCTTTTGGAAGAGGGATGCCTTTCTTCTCCCACTGTCTACGAAGTACAACAATTCAGCAGTAAGGCAGTTCTAAGAACCTGCAGCCTTGATCCTAGCCTAGCTGACTTTCTTAACTCTGAAGCCATATGCTTTTTTTGTTAGTTTCAGGTTGTACAGCATAGGAGCTCAAAATAGACTATGACAGTTGAGACAACCTGGTATGCTATCCTTTCTTAGCAATTTCCCTTGGTTTTCACTTATTTTATTATAGAATAAATTCCAAGTTGCTCAGCATAATCATAAAGTACATTTTATCATATTTCAGGATGTTCCATGTTTCAGAATTGTGAGATCAGTGCAGAATGTAGTAAAGAAAAAGAAAATAGAGTTGGGATCCAACTCTTTGTATTATTATAGATCATTTACCATATGTAGAAAGATTAGGTGACACTGACTATCTGTAGGATTTGATAACTGTCTCTAATGTCTTTATTAGGTTTAAGGTAGACATAGACTTTCAAAACCTCAAGAGAAATCTAAGGAATCTGGATTCTCAGCTGCGCATTTCTCTGATTTTCATATGTAAAGGGCACTTCAGCCTACAGTACCTAAGACAATCACTACTTGCTTCTTTATGTAATGCTATAATTCAAATTTCATATGATTTTGTGGAAAAGAACCAGCAGCACTCAAATTCTAATAAATGTCTTGATGGCATGCTCTTTAACTGAATTATTATTAGCAAGAACTTTAATTTTCAACAGAATATGCTTTGTTATCTTTGCATACAAGATAACTGCAATACATATGTAATATATAATACGTAATACAATACATATGTAATACATGTGTAATACATAACTTCAACATTGTTCTTTGAAATTTTGATGTAAAGCCACTTTTTCAAAATTATGGGCATTATCAGTTATGATTTATTTGAAGAAACTGAAATAAATGCCTTAAAACATTTATAGATCTGTTCATGTTCTGGGATCCAATTCAAACTCCTTGAGTAGTATCAAACTGTATTTGCCTTTATTTTACACAATTATAACATAGTATGGTTAAGGTGTTTAATATCCACAAAAGGACAATGAATTAGAAACTGGACTCTAGAATGAAACTTCAGGAGCCAGTAGAAATTTTACAATGTGGGATATGGTAAGTGACATTGACATCTTTGTGGACGGTCCTTGAATGCGACCAGTCTTGTTTCTTCATATGGTCATGTTATGATGTGGTAACTCAATAGAGGCCCAAAGCAAAGGGGCAGACCAGCTGTGTGCTGGAATTCTAAAACTGAATGATGATAAATTTTTAAGTTAGGTAATTACCTGAAATATTGCACTCTGACTTACAAAACACATAGCTATCATTTAGAAAGGCTTTGTTTGATACAAACACACAAACACACACACACACACACACATTCTGATACATGGACACATACACATTAGCACTTATTTCAATGCATCTATAACAAGGCACTCTTGTTTAATTTTTTTTTTCTTACTATGATTTGAACCTAAAAGTAATTGAGTAAATTTGGGTAATGGCCAAATGAATGAATGACAAGAATATACCTATATTATGCTTTCTTATTTAATTTAGTATTTTTTTCGAAAAATTCAACATCTTACAACACATTATGCTACTTTACTCTCTAGGACTATGGTTTTCCTCATCTTAAATATGCCTTCCATAAAACAACTAATTGAAAAGACCAGAATAAAACTTTTAACAGTTGATTGTTTAGATAGCAGTAGTAGATTTGATTTTAATCATATGCTATTACTTTGAGATAGAAATGAAACAGTCAAACAACTCTATAACAAACATTTTGTAAAACAATGATTAGGCCTGGAATTATCTAATGTGGATTTTTATCATGCTATGCATACATATTAACTGTCAGGTAAAATGTATAGTTCAACACCATCATTTTGTGTATACTTTAACAAATTATTAATTGTATCCAAAAGTAATACTGGATAATAATGAAAACTGTTTATTAGAAATATAATTTGCCTCTGACAGTAATTTGACTGATGCATAATTTATGTCACATAGGAGAATCTTCAATCACTGATGAGTAAGGTTAACTGTATGAAAGGAGACTTAAATTTGTTTCACCCTTAACTTACAGTTAGTCAGAAGCTGAATGTTAGAAAGAAAACAGAAATAGTTATGAATTTTAAAAACAATGCAGAAACCCAAATTCTTAACTAAAAGCTTGTGGTGGAAATTGTAAATATTTATATTTCTCCATGTAAAGGTTCAAAATCCATGTGAATAAAATTTCTCTTGAAAGGGATATTGCCATGGTAAACAATAATCACAGCTTGCTATTCAATGCAGTACTTCAATGTGATTGTATTGTTATTTTGAAATATGTTTCTGTCTTTGCACATAATTCCTTGGTTTTCATTATGAAGAACCAAACATTGTTTGAAGGGCCTTGTACAATGGCCATTTATATTGTGTAGACATAGGCCTATAGAGACTGCATGTGTTTCAAACTGCCATACAGAGGGAAATGATTTCCTAATTGCATACAGAGTTCTATATTTTCAAGGGCAATCAGATAAAACATTTGTGACCTTCCATTTTTATTTTAAAAATGAACCATGATTGAATCATTTATATATAATACACACTTTCTAAAAGACCTTCTTGATAACAGGGTTTCAAAGATTGATGTTTAGTATAAAAATTCTTTGCCCTTCACTACTTAACTTTGCAATATCTTTGAAAGGAAATCTTTGGAAAACTTGAAAAACTACATTTAATGCATAACATGTTGAGTGAGTGTATAATCTTATTATAATAACAAATACTGGATAGAAGTTATACTTGTTTAATATTGTCAGTTACTATTCAGCTCAGTAAAAGGTGTTATCACAAACAAATCAAGCAACAAAACAAGCTTTTAAAAATATGTTGAAACACAGCTTCTGCAATTTACTGCAGCAAAGTTAAGCTGACTTGAAAATTACCAGACAGAATGCAGGATGTTGGCTTTGGAGGAAAACAGAACTGGACTTAAATATTTTATGCAAAAAAAATACTTTGAGCAAATTGATGTCATAAAAATATGACAAATCATAACATTAATTCTCAGAATGAGAGAGCCTATGGTTTTATCTTTCAGCGCAAGGACCCTTAAAATTAGCTTATGATAATGGGTGAAAGAGCATCTTTGTTGAGTCAGAGAAATAGTTCAGTGATTAAGATCCCAGTTCAGTGTTAAGATCCATTGTTGCTCTTGCCAATGACATCAATTTGGTTTATCATTCACATGACAGTTCCCAATTATATTTAACTCTAGTTGCTAGGAATCTAGAACTTTCTTCTGCCTTTTGTAAGCATGAGGCCTGCAGTTGGCACACATTCTCATGTTCAGGCAAATAAATTTTCCATTAAATTAAAGAAAACAAAAATAGAAATATAAACTCAATTACTAATTATATATGGAAAAGCCTCCAACCTCCCTTTAAGAATAAGAGAACTCTAGGAATTTCATGACATCATTGTTTTTAATAGCTGAGTAGTATTCCATTGTGTAAATGTACCACATTTTCTGTATCCATTCCTCTGTGGAGGGACTTCTGGATTGTTTCCAGGGTCTGGCTATTATAAACATGGCTGCTATGAACATAGTGGAGCATGTGTCCTTGTGATATGTTGGAGCACCTTCTGGGTATATGGCCAGGAGTGTTATAGTTAGGTCCTCAGGTAGTACTATGTCCAATTTTCTGGGGAACTTCCAGAATGATTTCCAGAGATGTTTTACCAGCTAGCAATTCCACCAACAATGGTGGAGTTTTCTTCTTGCTCCATACCCTCAGCAGAATCTGTTTTCACCTGAGTTTTCAATCTTAGCCAGTCTGAGTGGTGTGAGGTAGAATCTCAGTGTTATTTTGGTTTCCATTTCCCTGATGACTAAGAATGTTGAACATTTCTTTAGGTACTTCTCTATCATTTGAACTTCTGCAGTTGAGAATTCTTGTTTAGCTCTGTACCCCATTTTTAATAGGGTTATTTGATTTTCTAGAGTCTAAATTCTTGATTTCATTGTATATATTGCATATTAGCCTTCTATCATATGTAGTATTGGTAAAGATCTTTTCCAATCTGTTCATTGCCATTTTATCCTAATAACAGTGTGCTTTGCCTGACTGAAGCTTTAAAATTTTATGAGGTCCCAATTATCAATTGTTGATCTTAGAGCATAAGCCATTGGTTCATAAAATTCGTAAGCAAATGGATGGGACTAGAAAATATCATCCTAAGTGAGGTAACGCAGTCACAAAAGAACACACATGGTATGCACTCAATGATAAGTGAATATTAGCTCAAAAGTTTTGAATATCCAAGATATAATTCACAGACCACATGAAGCTCAAGAAGAAGGAAGACCAAAGTGTGGGTGCTTCAGTCCTCTTACAAAGGGGGAACAAAATACTCACAGGAGGAAATATGGAGAGCAGAGACTAAAGGAATGGCCATCCAGAGACTGCCTCACCTGGGTATCCATTTCATATACAGCCACCTAACCAGACACTATTGTGGATGCCAAGAAGTGCTTGCTGATAGGAGCCTTATATAGCTCTCTCTTGAGAGTCTTTCCCAGAGCCTGACAAATACAGAGGTGGATGCTCGCAGTCAACAACTAGACTGAGCATAGAGTCCCAATAGAGGAGTTAGAGAAAGGATTGAAGGAGCTAAAGGGGTTTGTAAACCCATAGGAAGAGCAATAATATCAACCAAACATATCCCCCAGAGAGCCCAGGGACTAAACCACCAACCAAAAAGTACACATTGAGAGACCCATGACTCCAGCCATATATGTAGCAGAAGAAGGCCTTGTCAAATATCAATGGGAGGAAAGGCCCTGGGAACTGTGAAGGCTTGATGCCCCAGTGTAGGGGTATGCCAGGGCATGGAGGTGGGAGTGGGTGGGTAGGTAGGAAAGCATCCTTATAGAAGCAGGAGGAGGGGGAATAGGGGGAATGTAGGGAATAAACCCAGAAAGGAGATAACATTTGAAATATAAATAAAGAAAATATCCTTTTAAAAAAATAATAAAAGAACTCATTAATAACGTAAGAGAAAACCATACTTAACATAACCACTAATTATGAATGATGGAACAGTTTTTAAGTTCCCCAGTTCAGCAGTTCAGCAAGACCATGACTTTATTCTTAAGCATTTAATGATAATCCTTAAATACATCATTTGGACTTAGGCCAACTTCAGCTACTATTGTTATAGTAACTCAAATGAAGAAATTTGCTAGAGCATAGCTTGGTTCTAAAGATGGATTTCTTGTATTAGATTCAGCAAATCAAATTAATAGCCACGATGACAAAGTCTGAAGGAGTCTGTAATGGTCTATCTACTCAGGGTAGATTATGTGGATGTGGTCTGGTAATGTCTAAACATCACTGCTTAGCAAGAAATTAGACAAATACTGATTCAAAACTTCTCCTGAGCAAGTCAGAGTATCTTTAGTTTGAACTAAAGGTATAATAAATTTTGCTTAATCATAAAAATAGTACTGAGTATGCAGAGATAATCAGAATGTAAGAATATATTTAAGAATATGGTAAGAATAGACTATGTAGAATATCTTTGTGACTGGTCGATTATACAATGCAGACCTTAAATTGCTTGAAATTATTTAGCATTTTAGAAAAGTTTTATTGTTTTTAAAAGGTACTTGAAATTATTACTGTTGGCAAAAACCCTCTGAAACATTTTGAATGAATGAGATTTTTGTTGTTTATTGATATTTTATTCTTTTTAAAAAATGAGAGTACAGCATTCTTATTTCCTTCATTGACATTTGTACAGCTATTTTAACTTATGATGACTTCAAAACCTATTCATTTTTTCGCAGTCCATTTTAAATGTGTTCTTCTATAGTGAGTAACAAAGAGTAGACAACCAACCTCTCAATTCATTAAACGATTAAACCAATGCAATAAAATTAAAAGTAAGTTGCTTTAGAATTGTTCATAGATTTTTAATGTTTAAATTATAATTTAATTACAAACTTTCCTTCTTCCTTTTCTCTCTCCAAACTCTTCCTTAATCCATTCTCTGCTCTCTTTCAGTCTTGACCTTCTTAAAAACTGATTGTTACTGCATGCAGATGTATACATATATGCATATGAATATATATTTCTAAATATTATTTGTTCAATCTGTAAAATGTTACCTGAATTTATGGTTTCAGGGATGGCCATTTTGCACTTGGCACTAAATGTAGTGTTCTTTTTGGGAAAATTTTAAAAGCCGGAGTCTCAGATAGTTTCTTGTGAGATTGTTTCATCTATCTATCTATCTATCTATCTATCTATCTATCTATCTATTTATCTATCTATCTATCTATCATTTACCTATCCATTTATAAACATTTTTTAGTTTAACAAGGAGTGGCTCTCATTAATAATGATATCATCTTTGCATTTCCTTAATTTCCTAAATTTCCTCTTATGAACTTAATTTTATTAGTAATCTCAGTGGATACAGACTAAACTTCATTAAAGCAAATTTTGTGATTTTAAAGAAAAGTACTATATACTTTGAAAGAAAAAATAAAGCAATCAACTAAGTTTTAGACAGAAACAGAGAAAAAGAGAAAGGCATTGCCTGAATATTAAAGCAACAGTACAATTGATCTTAAAATTAACATACATATATTCTTATCCCATCAGCTTGAAGAAGATAGGTTTCAGTAAGAAATAGTCATGACTGTAGAAAAGTCCATATTGATGAACGTTTTCTGTTTAACTAATTAGCACTTTTTCAACTTGCTGATACCTGGAGTCACTTGGGAAAAGAAACTTAATTAAAGATACTCTAGTTTGGGTAGACCTATGAGTATATCTACAAGGATTTTCTTAATTGAATGTATTATTGTAGAAAGATTCACCTCACTTTAGGTGGCACCAATATATAGGATGGTCATTCTAAACTATAGAAGAACAGAGGTATTAAGCTGAGCACAAGTAAGCACTCAAATGAACATGGGAACATTTATATTTCTCTGGTATTAGTTTGGGATGTGATATGCTGAGCTGTTTGATGATTCTGCATTGAATCATCCAAAAGGGGAAGAAATATACCCCTTATTACCTAAATTGTTTTCAATCAAGATATTTTATCACAACAGCAGAAATACAACTAGGAACCCATCTGCATTATTCATATACACATCTTCACATATTTTTATACTTTTACAGGTTGAGTTGAATACAAGTTGATTGTTGTATATCTTGATGGCTTTAAGACTAACAATTCTTTGGAATTATTCTTATATCCCACAATTCAACTTTTGATGAAACCTTTGGAATCCATAAAATTAATATTAGCTATGATTATTCTATTATGATTTTATTCCAAATCTACCACTGAAAAGTGTGAAGTAATTTTACTCTGTAAATACATTAGATTTATTAAGTATGAACTGGAAATTCCCAGTCTCATATCCAGTGAACTCATCTTCTTCTTCTTCTTCTTCTTCTTCTTCTTCTTCTTCTTCTTCTTCTTCTTCTTTTTCTTCTCCTTTATTTAATATCTATCTATCTATCTATCTATCTATCTATCTATCTATCTATGGACATAATAAATTCCCATGGCTTTATAAACCCTGGACTTACATCCTTATATCTTTATTAAGGTCCTAGGTTATATGTAGATTTTTACTGAGTTATTTTAAATGCTGTACGATCTTTCATGAAAGTTCAGCAAAAGCAAGTGGAGATTTATTTATTTACTCATTTTCCTATTGGGATATGCATGTCAGACACATGAACTTGTATATTCAGTTCTCCTTCCACCATGTAGGTGATATCAGGTCAGCAGTCTTAATGTCAAATGCCTCTATCAGCTGAACCATTTTACCAGTCATACTTGTCTTCTTGAAACATATTTAAATCAGTACTGGTAACATAGAATGCAGAAAGAACTATACTTAATTTTTAGATTTGTATATAGAAGTAAATATTAATTTAATGATGGGTAATATAATGGAGCAGAAACTTTTCAGATAGTGAAGGAAAGTGCTGTTTTTAGTACTTCCTATCATATGATACTTGGTGTTTTCAATTTGTCTTCTATATTTTAAATATATAATTTCTCTAGTCATCAACAGTAAAAAATAGAATAGAATTTCTGAAGTATAAATAAGTTTATTCAATGTATATACATGACACACTTTCTTTGTTATTTCACCTGTTTGTAAAATATTCAAATTGTTTTTTATGTCTTGGTCCATATAAATAATGCAATAACTGCAATAAACATGAGAGGAAACTTTCCTCTTTGTCACACTGATTTTGTAACCTATAGCCTTGGATTATTAGATTAAAAGATGTTTTATGACTCTTCAAATTATTTTCTATAATAGTGATAGGGTTTTCATTCCCAACCATACTATACCAGTACTCCCTTTGTAAAAGATAAGAATTATATGGGAATTCTTGAGAAAAACCTTCCCTTATGGAAAAGGTAAAATGGCTAATTTCGAAAACAATGTTAACAACTTTTGATTAGAATGTTAAGAAATGAATATACTGAGAAGCAACAGTGAGCACACTGACTCTTCACTAGGACTGCCTTTTCGGCATCCCTTGGGGCCCTAGTGACCAAGATTACTCATGGGTTGAAACCTAAGCATGGCTGGGCATGGGAAGACAATGGTTCTAGAAAGTGGTTTGGTAACTCTACTGATGTCCATGGTATCAGTATCTTGCTACTTGATTGATTTCAGAATATAAGGTAAAAAATATGCTATTTTACTGAGCCATATGCCACTGATATGCTAGTAACAGAATGTGAGATGCTACTGCTTGTAAATTCAGTGGAGTTGAGACATGGTCCATATTACAATGGCAGCTTGACAGCTTCCAGTGGGAGAGAATACAAGACTGGGCTGTGGACTTTAAATGTAAATTAGCTTATGCTCAGGTATATGAGGTGTGAGTTCACTACACCTCCAGGACAGATGGCACTTCATGGTAAGGTGTGGGGACAAGACAACTCCCTTCCCAAATAAGATTGTGAATACCCATAGGAACGTGGCAGTGTTAAGAAGGGGCCTCTTCTTCTTTATGCAATTAGGCATAATGAAAGATTGAATATAATTTCAATATGTATGGACACTTGAATATCAGTTCGAAATATTTAACTTTGCTGTAATCTAAACAGATATATAAGAAAGCTTCATTTTTTAAAATAAAAACATTAAATACGAAGTTGTTTTGTGAATTAATGTTTTGCTATTAAAAATTATAAAGTAACTAAACCTAAGCATAATAAAAATTACCCTAAGTTTCTATAGAACTAATTGGTTAAATATTATTGAAATATTTTAGACACATTGATCAATGGAAATGAATAAAGACCCACAATAGAACTTTGAGAAAGAAACCAAAAATATACAATGGGAAAAAAAAAGAAAGAATCGTCAATAAGTGGTGCTGGTCAAACTGGCTGTCTGTCTGCAGAAAAATAAAAATAGGCCCATATTTGTCATCCTGCACAAAGCTCAAGTCCAAGTGGATCAAGGACCTCAACATAAAACCAGATATACTGACTCCAATAGAAGAGAAAGTGGGAAAAAGCCTTGAACTCATTGGCACAGGGGAAAAGTTCCTAAACAGAACTCCAATGGCTCATACTCTGAGATCAAGAATTGATAAATGGGACCTCATGAAAACTGGAAAGGTTCTATAAGGCAAAGGAAATAGTCAATAAGACAAATCAGTAACCTACAGATTGGAAAAAATATCTTCACTAACCCACATCTGATAGAAGACTAATATCCAAAATATATAACGAATGTAAGAAGCTAAGCACCAAAAAACCAAACAACCCAATCAAAAATTGGGGTATTGAACTAAACTAAGAATTCACAACAAAGGAATCTCAAATGGCTGAGAAGCACCTAAAGAAATGTTCAAAGTCCTTAGTGATCAGAGAAATCCAAATCAAAACAACCCTGAGATTCCATTTTATACCAAACAGAATGGCTAAGATCAAAACCTCAGGTCACAACACATGTTGTCGATGATATGGAAAAAGAGGAACACTCCTTCATTGCTGGTGGGATTGCAAACTGGTATAACCACTCTGGAAATCAATCTGGAGGTTCCTCAGAACCCTGGAATTAGATTTATCTAAAGATCAGTAATACCACTCTTGGCGATATACCCAAAAGATGACCCACCATACCAAAGGGGCACATGTTCCACTATGTTCATAGCAGCCTTGGTTGTGACAGCCAGAATCAGGAAACAACCCAGATGTCCCACATCAGAAACATGGATACAAAAAATGCATTTCATTTGCACAATAGAATACTACTCAGCTATTAAGAACCAAGGACATCCTGAGATTTAGCACAAAAATGGATGGAATTACAAATTATCATCCTGAGTGGCATAACTCATACCCAAAAGGACATGCATGGTATGTACTTACTAATAAGTGGACATTAGCAAAAAAAAAAAAAAAAAAAAAAACACAAAAAACCTACAGAACACCCAAGATACAGTCCTCAAAACTGCAAAGGTCAAGAGGCTGAAAGGCTCAAGTGATGATACTTCAGTTCCACTTGTGAGGAAGAGGAAAGCAATAAGCAATCACAACAGAGAGGGGAGGTAACTGGGAGAGAAAAGGGACATAGGGAGGAAGAGGTGAAATATGATGTGGTATTGGATGGGGGAAAATGACTGAAGCTCAGAGGGCCAGCAGAAAGAATGGAAACAGGCAACGTTGGGAGGTAGGAGGTTAGAAGGACCCTGCAGAATGTATCAAGAGACCTGGGAGATGAGAGACTCTAAGGAATCAAAGAGAGAGACCTTAGATGAAATACACTACAGTGGGGAGAGGGCACTTGTAGAGCCCACAGGGCATCAAGTTAGGGATGGGGTTGCCATCTCACAGTCAAAACTCTTACCTATAATTGTTCCAGTCTGAAAGAATTGCGGGGATGGAAATGGAGAGGAGCCTGAGGAAAAGAAGGTCCAGCAACAGGCCCAAACTGGGATCCAGTTCAAGGGGAGGTCCCAAGGCCTGCCACTATTACTAAGGCCATTCAGTGCTCACAAAAAGGTATCTATCAAGCCCCTACCCCCCAAATACACAACAAGCAGCTGAGTCAGATGCAAATATTTCCTCCCAACCAATGGACAGAAGCTGCTTACCCCTGTGGTTGAAATAGGGAAAAACTGGAAGAAGCTGAGGAGGAGGGCACCCCTATAGGAGGATGAGCAATCTCAATTAATCTTGACCCCTGAGATCTCTCAGACCACCAACCAGGCAGCATACACAAGCTGATATGAGGCATCCACCACATTCACACAGCAGAGGACTTTCCTGGTCTGGGTTTAGTCAGAGAAGATGCACCTAACTCTCAAGAGACTGGAGGACCCAGGACTTTAGAGGTCTGGTGGGATGGGGCTTCAGAGGTGGGGACATCCTCATGGAGACAGGGGGCAGGGAAGAGGTACGAGATGTAGAACAGTCGGAAAGTGGACTGGGTAGGGAACAAAATCTGGAGTGTAAAAGAAAATTATTAAATATAAAGAAGGAATATTTAAAATTTTTTGAAATATTTTAATATTTAATATATTGAAAAAGCCAGAGTTAGGAGTAGATTTCTTTTATGGTTTAATCATTTTAAATAGTTTAAAACAATATTTTAAAAATTATTGGAAAAGATGACCCATTGAATCAACTGTGCTCTTCCAATTGGGTTGTATGTCTAGACTCAATATGAAAGCTTTTGTCTTGTCTTATTTTCCATGTTTGGTTGTTGTCTCCTGGAGGCCTGCTCTTTTCTGATGAGAAACAGAGGAGAATTGTTTCTTGGGGGGTGGGGGGAAGATTGAGGTGCAGATATGAAGAGTGAAGGGAGGGGAAATTTGATTGGGATGCATTATATGAGAGAAGAATCTCTTTTCAATAAAACCTATTATTGTTTTGAATATGGTTATGATACACAGTTTTATGGAAACAAACACATTATCTAAACTTATTTTAGAATAACTTGTAGAACGATATATCATACCACCAATCATATTTCCTCATGCTTTTGTTACAATAAAGACAGTAGAGTTTCAACAGAAAGTTGTCAAAATATAGACATTAAAACATTTTAGGGGATGACAGTTTTCCTAGACTCCGGTCTGCAAGTATAGCAGAATATCATTAATAGTGTCAGTGGTGTGCTCCTTCTCATGGCCTGGTTCAAAATATATCCAATCTTTGGCTGTCTACTTCCTCAATTTCTGCTACATCTTTACCATAGAACATCATGTACACAGGACAAATTGTAGTTTGTAGGTTTTCTGACTGGATTAGTGTCCCAATCCCTCCACTGGAAGTCTTGCCTGATTACAGAAGATGGACAGTTAAGGCTCCATACCCCCTATTTCTGGAAGTGTTAGGTAGGCTCATCCTCAGAGATTTCTGAAAGCTCCCATTACCATAGGTTTCTAGTTCATCCCAGAGACTTCACCACATTCAAGTTGTGTCTTCCAGCACCCGCTCCCTTTTTCCTCCACCCACCTGATCCTTCATGTTCCTAATCCCACCCCCCCTCCACACAGTCCACTCCCTTTATCCACTGCCAATTACTATTTTATTTCACTTTCTAAGTTAGATTCATGCTACCATTTTTGATATCAGTCCTCTTTCGTATGTGGTTATGGTAAAGACCTTTTCCCATTCTGTAGGCTGCCATTTGTCCGTTTGACTGTGTCCTCTGCCTTACAGAAGCTATTCATTTTTATGAAGTCCCATTTATTAATTGTTGATCTCCATGCCTATGCTATTGGTGTTCTGTGTGTACTATTATAGTAGTATTCTAAATCTTCACACATCTTTAATGTAATTATGTAGTCATGTATACACACACACACACACACACAGAGAGAGAGAGAGAGAGAGACAATACGTACATGTACAAGGCAATGACAGGTGTACAATATTCTATTTTCTTGTTAAAATCTCCAATTTTATATCTATATTAAAATAAAATCCAGTGTCTTTAATTTTAACTGGCTCCATGATGTTACTAATACTGTTTTCTTCCATACTCTGACTTGCTGACTTATTTTAAGCCAGTCACACCGATATCTTGATGTTATTAAATACAGCAGACACTCAAGGGCTTTTCATTTCTGCTGTCTTTATTTTTAAAGGTCATCCTTAGATATCGCCATGGTGCAGGCCTCTTTAGTTCCTCCAGATCTTCATTCAGTGATATGTTATTGAACGCTCTTTCTTTCCTGAATACTGAATACTCACCTGAAAATGGGTCATCATGCACATTCTGAAATGCAGTAATTTTCCTTGATACATACTGTTTTGCTTTCCTGGCTAGTTTATGAAAGTACAAATGTTGTTCATTTTTACTGTAGAGGTCCTAGATATGTAGACACAGTCTATAAATACATTTTAAAGAATACAGTAATATGGAAGAAAATTTCAGCATTCTTTGTGAATGATGTTGCCAAAGTTATAAGATTCTATATCTCATTAGACAGCAGAGAAGCTTCAACAACCACTCTCGGGGAAGAGAGCTGTCAGAGCCAGCTATGGAAATGTGGAACTCTGTCTTTAGAGCTGAATATTTGTCACATTCTAGTGATAGTGATTTCTGTTGTCAACTACTTGATTAAGTATTTGAAAGTTATTTAGAAAATTAATCAAATTGGAACCTGTTATATGCTCCAAATTTGGGATGAAATGTATTAAAAATCATGTTTGTGTACTAGAAACACTAACTGTGATGTGTATTCTATTTATTCAGATAGCATTAAATGCACCTACATGGCATTCACTCAAGCAAGATGTTTAGAAAACTAATAATTAATTTACTCATTTTTATTTTTCTAACTTTTAATTTTGTGTTCCTATATTTATAAAAGGACAATGACCAATGAGAGTCATAAAAGACATAAATTCATGAAAGCAAATTTAGATATTTATACATGCGAAAATCCATATATATTTGGCACATTTTCAATTGTCCCAAATTTCAAAAATAAAAACAGAGTTATAACACTGCCCAAAATGATTTAATTCATTCTGTGTTCTGTATTTACATGCAGATACAAATGAGACATGAATATATACCACAAACACCCGTAGACACACAAATACAGACATACATACATACAAAAACACACACACACACAACAAAAAAGATATAATGCTATGTTCCCTATAATGAACAACCAAATATACAGTAAAAATTGGAAATATAAACCATAAAGAATGTAAAGATATAAGATGAAACTGCACAGCATACTATAAAAAGTCAGATAAAGAACTGATACAAAATATTACATCAAAAATCAAAAGTGTTCCATAATTCTCTACAAATATTTTCTCAAAAACTTAAGGAGTTAAATGTCTGTCATATAAATTCTCTGGAATAAAAATTAGTTGTTCAAAGAAAAACTCAGCTGCTAAAAGGAGTTATAAAATAACAATAGATTAATCACTTTTTCTAAATGATAGTGTATTATCAATAAATCTCAGTACAATAATTGTAATGAAGAGATCACAATGGAATAAATAAAAATAACTTGATAGGTGAGTGAGTATTATGTTAAGTTAGAAGAATGTTATTAGGCCGTTTCCAAATTTACCTTATAATTTAACATGCTCAAAGAGGAAATGAAATATAATTTGTATACAATATAACAAATCTCATAAGGTACACTGATATATTCAGAAAGTATTTACAATTTAGAAGTAAAATGTGGGAAAATTCTGGATTAAATTATTTTATAGCTGCATGCACTGATACAATAGATTTTTTTGCTGATCCAGTTATGATAGTCAGTGTTAATATTTTCTGCTTTTTATACTTCTATAAATGTCAGTTTTAACAAGCAGAATAGAAAATTCTAAAGCATATTATCAAGTAAAAACTTATCATCTTCATAATAGTTTTATAATTATAAACCAAAATTATAAAAACAATGATCTTCTGATCCTTCTTCAATTACATGAACTTTCATAAAGATCCATTATTTTTCAAACTGGCATTCTCATTTGAGCCATTTGTAGCATGTCAATGGTGAATATGCTATTTGGAGTAGTGTTTTTCCATAGTATTCTGCGAGATTCCTTGACCCTCTAGACTCTCTGCCTTATCTTTTCCCAAATGAATAATTTCTGCTGTAACTGTCTACAATGTTATTCCATGACTCTTGATTATTAGTCTATGCATGTATTGTTGATATTTAAGATAGACTGTTATCGTATTCCTAGAATATTCTCTTTATGTTTTACTTGGGGTGGTGTTTGGAGACTATGTCACATTTTCCTGTTCTTTACATAATCATATCTGAATGGGCATCAGTTTCCAACAGTAAAATTTGATGAAGAAAGTAATTTTTTCTTGGAGATTTCTTTTTATTAAAACTCATAACCCAACTTAAGCATTCTAAGTACTTAATTGCTACCTTGATTTTATTTCTTCAAATATATATATATATGGTGTTGTTGTTGTTTGTTTGTTTGTTTGTTTGTTTGAGACAGGGTTTCTCTGTGTAGCCCTGGCTGTCCTGGAACTCACTATGTAGACCAGACTGGCCTTGAACTCAGAAATCCACCTGTCTCTGCCTCCCAAGTGCTGAGATTAAAGATTTGTGCCACCACTGCCCGGCCTACTATATATTTTGTGATTAAAAAGTTCTATCAAGTAAAAATATTTTATTTCATGTATTATTTTAAGTTTATTGGCAAATTCATTTATGACATACTCAGGAACTCTTTATGAGTTTTAAAAATTAATGTATTTTATTCTTTTCTGTCCTGTTATTTACCAGAATGACTTTTTTCAACTTTTTTTTACAAGTCTTCCTAAAAGCTTATTAGCCTTTGGTTATACTATATCAAACAAGTGTATTGTACAGTTTATACATAATTCAAGAAATTTTAATCCTGAGATATCAACAATTTTCTGAAGGACAGACTGGCAGTCAGAAGCTAAACCCAAAAATTCTTACAAAGTGAACCCATTCATCTTAAATCTAGCTTTGAAATATTTCCTATTATAAAAGTATTATACAAATGTTTTTAGGTGATATTTATATACATCAATAACTTTGGAAGAAAATATTTTGCCAACTTTAATTTAACATGTATTTGATTGAATTGAAGTATATTCTTGACTTCTTTCTGTATGTATGTATAATGTTAAATCAGGCAATTCACTAGTATATTCTTAATTCAGCATGTATATAAGTAATAATAATATTTAAGAAAAATGTTCTAAATCCGAATTTTCCATTAATTAGTTATCCTTGAATTTCTTTCTAATCTGTATGCACATTCATCATCCCTCCTTAACGCTATTGAAAACGTATACTTGCACAAATATGTTTTATTCCCTATAAAGTAGTAGAATAATTTTCTAAATGACCTTAAGCTTTTCTCATTGTCAACACGATTCATTGAGATAAGAATTGTACTCACCGAAGGTGCAGTCATTTCATTTTCTTTTTTATTTTCTACCTATAAACACTATTTTAAAAAACTTCCCTCTTTATTTTAATTGCCCAGTTCCTGATTACTTTATTATATCCAATGATTTTTAACGCACACACACATGTTTATGTAAATACATAAGTATATATATATTTATATAAATGCATAATTATAGATAGATACAAATACAGGCATCTTGTCTTTTCCTATTATTTCTTGATAAAAAATACTCGTCCTCTTAATCTGTTTACCCAACATTCCAGATATGTTTCTATATTGTTAATGACAGATGTACAAAGCACTTGAAAGTTTGTTATGCTGAGATGGCATAACCTATAAAAAACTTTTTTCCATTGAGTTGAGCACAGAATTATAAAAAAAAAAAAATGAATAATGACACTAGTATTGTAGGAGTGCTTTACTTTCAACATGATTCTTCTAAGCAAGTCTAAAGTAAACTTCATTTCTTCAAGTAATCTTCCAATCTAGTAGGCTATTCAGACATTTTGAAAGGGTCAACTGAAAAGTACAGTGAGAAAAACACATCAGGATCTTCTTGCCTTAGGCAATAAATAATCTCACTTGGAAAACTATATATTTTACAATGAGCTGAAGCCAAGGAGGAATGCATGAGGGCCTTTGAGATTGAGGTTTGGCTATAGAGAGCAGGCATAAAATTTTAACCACAATTTTAGCAAGCTAAGGAGCTCATGATAGAACAGTTTACTTTTGTAAATTGAGCTTCGTGTAAAGGAGAATAGGAGGTATAAAAAATCCAGACAGGAGATGCTAAAATCTTGTATGCAGTATAAAAATGAAGAGATGCTAAAATTATGTATTTAGGTCAGAGGACTGAAAAAGTATCTGAGATTTTCAAATCAGGAATTCTGTGTTTAGGTTATTTCTCAGAACAGAACAGCATGGGCACAGCATAATGAGAAATTTCTGGGAAATAAATAATGAACAGTAATGAAATTATACTTTACCAAACAAAACAAGAAATAGCATAATTAAACTCTTAGAATATTTTAACATTTCTGAAAGCAAAGCCTTGTAGAAATTTTCAAAACTATAAACATTCTTTTTTGTTTATTTCTACCCATAGTTTAGAAAAAGAAGAATGGCAATAGAGTTAATGAGAATTATCTTTACAATATTGTCTGCAAATCTCTATGCAATATGTGTGTTAGTTATATGTGTATACATAAACATAGAAAATATTCATTTATATTTTTTATTTATAAGTGTAATAAATATAAAGAATATGCTAGTATTTATAATTAATCCATTTAATTTTTTATTATTTATTTTGAATCCTGATGTTGAGATATAGACATTCTCTGCATCCCAGATGGCTTGGACACTTGCAATCCTCTTGTCAGTGTGTTTAGTGCTGATATTGCAGAAGTGTGTCAGATGAGACTGGCTACTACTCTGAGTATGATCATTTCAGACAATTAAAGAAGGTTTATATGAAAAAAAGTAACATGTGATTCTTATCCTAGTTCAGTACATTTATTTTTAAAAAATTAAGGATGCTATTTGGGGAAAAATGAGTTGAATTTTTATTCTCTAGAACTATATGCAATTTCAAATGGGGGACCTGGTAAATAGTTGTTATGAGGGAAAAAGAAAATAGTACAAATATCAAGAAATTGTAGTGGGAATTACATATTTTATTGAGTAAGGTAAAATTACTAATACTTAACTGTACTGACCTATGACTATTATTTCATATGTCTCAGACTATGGAAATATACGATATTGATAATAAAGTCAAGATTAAATTAGAAAAGATTAAATTTTTAATTATCTACTCTACTAACATGAATATTTTTGCATTGACTTCATGACCTAAAGTCTATAAGTCTGTAAGTATATAATATACATGACAGACCACTAGAAAATCACTATTTTTAGAAACTTGAAAAATATTTTTTGAAAATATATGATACTATATTCTTATCTATACCCACAACTATAAAGGAATATAGTTACAACACTACACACATAAAGTGTTTTATTTGTTAAAGGATTGTATCTATGTTAACTATTTTAGCAAATACTATTATGTTCTATCAATAGCAATTTGTGCATGATGCATGGCTTGGCTCAGATCAAATACACCGGAGTGAGCTTCACAAAGAATATTATCATTTTGTAGATTAAGGACATAAAACAGCAGCTTCCTACGAATTGAATATGAACTCCATCACTGCAACACAGCAGCCAAGATGACCACACAACTCCCTAACAATATTAGACCTGCTGGCATTTAGAAAAATGTAAAGGTTATGAAAGAGTCATGGCTCACACAATCCCCATGAGGCTCCCCTCTTTTTGACATTCCAACTATTACTATGCAAAGTTAAATATTCACTTGAGGGGAGGGGGTGTTGGAGCTTTCCTTATGTCCCCTAGAAGATTTTCTGGTGGCATTCTTTTCTTTCTTTCTTTCTTCCTTCCTTTCGTTCGTTCCTTCTTTCTCTCTCTCTCTCTCTCTCTCTCTCTCTCTTTCTTTCTTCATCTATCTATCTATCTATCTATCTTTCTTTTTTTATTTCAATAACCAGTGTCTGACTTTATAGCACTGCTTGTTCTGTAAGTTTTTATGTGATGAGTACCAATCCAGCTTAGAATTCACAGAGTTTTTCTATATGAGTGCTTGGATTAAAGATATGCCAATTATTTACCTATACTTAAATAAGCAACCCAATAAACTCAGTAATTCAATCACATAAAGATCTTGGACAGAATGTATTCTTGATCTGCTGGGGCCTTCTCTATATCTATATTCAAATTCAAACATATAAATTCATATCCAACATTAAAAAAAAAAAAACATTTTGTAAAGCATCCCAATGAGCATTATTTAATTTTGTACTCTTCCCAGATTTTAATTTGCTCAAGCATTCACAAAAAACTTAAGGTAACATTGTCTCATCAGTTTAACACACTTTGATACAAAGTCATATGCACACATGGGCACACACATACATAGATATACTCATAGAGAGACAGTCATACAGAAACACACATACACGCACACAAACATACACACAATTATTTTTGTCCACAAAAACAAAGCAAAGCATTGAGATCTCCTGACATAGAATAAATATTGAGCACATCAGTGTATATAAAATTTCTCCCCCCTAAAAGGCTCAATCAGCACCTTAAAATTGGAGAACTTAAAAATCAGAGGAACTGTAGAGTTTCATGTAGCCATTTCCTCTAGTCTGGATCTTTATCTTGAAGCAAAGTATCTGTAATGAGACCTTCTCAACACTGAGCCTATTAACACTGCTTCATTGTTGAGAAAGAGTTGTGAGACTTAAGATGTTCATAATGCTAGATTCATAAGGCCTTTATGATATTAACAGAATTATCTATGCTCCTTCCTTTGATGTTGCAATTGCAACTTTGCAAGGAGTAAATTATTATGCCACAACATTTCTGTGCTATAGGTACTTGTTGTGAATTTGGTTTAGTGCTTGTAGTACGTTAATTGAGGTCCCAAAATTGCATGAGAATCCTGCATGTAAGATGCTGAGGGTCCCTGCCCTCAGTTGTTTCTGATCGGTATATAAAGTTGGCAGAGGCCAACGGCTGGACAAAGAGACAGAGGCATATTAAATGTAAGGCTGCATGTAAGGCCCTCATTCTCTGATAAAAATCTTGTTTACCAATTAGGACTTGCTTCAAGTTTTTTCTTGGAGAGTGTATGTACTCTGAATCTTGGGAAATAGATGTTTTCTCAAGGAAAGTTATATAGCAAATAACATCAGAATTATTTTTCCCACACTTGACATTTGGGAATACTTTAATGGACACTGACATCAGATTTCCATGATAAAATTCATTACTAAGTTGAGTACCTCAAACCACAAAAAAGATGAAGAAATTTACTTCAGGAAAACAAACAAACAAAAACACACAGATTATATTACTGATTACACAGCACTTGACCTAGCACAAAATACCTGATAAATCAGAATTGCTAGATTTTATGCTTAATGAAAATTGATGTATTAAATTATATCAAAGTGAGGAAACAATGTTCCTCACAGTTTATTGGCAATTTTCAGACATTAAAATCAGAGACAAGTGAAGAGAGAATGTTGCTAGAAATATTTTGTTGTTATTGTCCTTGTTGTTGTTTTACAAAAATTGGAATGTATCAAGGGCATCATGCATGCATGAGTGCATGCAAGGCAAGCATTCTACCCCTAAGCTAGAGTACATCTGTTCCTTAAAATAATCATTTTTAAACCCAAATTCTTAGAGAGTTTCATAATAATCAAGTGCAAATGCACATGGATATCAAAGATGGATTTTACTGAAAACAAAAATATAAACACAGTATGGAAGCCAAGGACGTCATGGTGGTGGTAGGCAATCATCTTTGTATTCTTTTCATATTCCCAGTTTACCATGTTTAATGTGTGGACCTCATAGCTCTATTTGTGATCTTAATGGATTGCATTTTAAATCAGGTGTCATATATGTAGGAAAAGATGGAAAGGGCTAAATGATGAAGGGTTCAAGTTCCTGAAGGGTTCCTTTCCTTGTAGATGAGGAAAACAAAGCCTTTTTAGAGAATTCCAAAATCTTGCCTCCTTTTTTAAAGTAAACAAAGACCCTCTGGCCAATTAACTGAAGAAGATATTAAAATTAGATATAAGATTTGCTTAATCATAGCCCTAGTATTGTGAAGTATATTTATGATGAAAGAATCATAACCAAGATAGTGATATTTTAAAATAATTACTTAAAATTGGAGCTAATGACATATTGCTGAACTTGAAAAAGCCAATAATGCTATCTGTGTCACTATTGGACAAATTAAATCAATGTTTTAGTTGGTGTTGTTAATTGGTCATCTGAAGAATGATACTTAAAACAATATTATAAGATGAAATTGTTCACTATATCCTGTTATATTTCATTATTTTGATAGTGTTTACAGACTTAAAATGGCAAAGGTACGTACAAAAACAAAAAATATATTTAATATCTTGGTAAATTACCAATGTGCATTAATCTGAGGTTGCTAAAACAACTTTTGACAATAAACATATAGGTTATTGTTTTGTTTATGTACAAAATCACTCCACCATTTTAGACAATACTTAGTGAGGATTTTCCTCATTTAATTTAAGTCTGAAACAGTATTAATTTAGTATCATTGTTTTGGTTTAATCTTTTCTTTAATTGGAAATTAGTCTATAATATAAATATCATTTCTCTAGGTTATCATTATTTTGTTTTGGTAACCCAAGGCCAATTTTTATTATAGCAAGCACAATGTCTCTTGACAGAAATAAGCAGAATCTAACTTGTATACATCAACATTAATCACCATGATTACATCAGTTTAAAAGACATTGGAAATGTGCTAGAAACATATTTTTTAATTTCTTTTTATTAATTTTGTAATGCTCTTTGACATCTGTGTTTGCATTTTCTTTTAAAATGTTGGCAAGATCAAGATTCTAAAATAGCAAAGAAAATGACTTCTAAAAAAAATTCATATATTTTACATTAAGATTGGGTAACATGCAGGGCAGTGATGGTGCACACCTTTAATCCCAGCACTTGGGAGGCAGAGGCAGGCAGATTTCTGAGTTCAAGGCCAGCCTGGTCTACAGAGTGAGTTCCAGGACAACCAGGGTTACACTGAGAAACCCTGTCTCAGGAAAAAAAAAAGAAAGTTTAGGTTAAAAAAGAAATGCTTGAGAATTTGAGCAAATATGGCTATATTTTGTATGTCTACTATCCTGTGTCCTTTGCTTTCTTGCATATTACCTCTTCCAATAAACATGAAGTAGATTTATTTACAGAAGTATGTAATGTTGAATGAAGTGCTTTCAGATGTTGTCTCAGAATCTGATAAACACTACAAACAGTAGATTTTCTTCTTATGAAATGCAATGTATGTAAAACATCCTGAATATTTGTTACAAAAAAAATTAAAGTCTTTAAAACCATTTTGATGATCTCTGTCCAGCTTGGTGAATTCTAGAAGTTCTTATCTGATTTCAAAGTTTTGATTAGATTATCAGTAGCTTTTTATGCTATTTCAAAGCCTATTTTGAATCAAACACAACTAAGCTTACATAAATATTGGTTATTTTTATTAAATAACTGAATAATTTATATTGTTTATTACTAACATATATTCTAAACAAGTGTTCATATTCATGCAATAATCTAATATTTGTATTAATCTTTAAATTCTGTAATGTTTTCATTTCATTAAAGATTATTATGTTCCCCTATTGGGGAATATCACTAATAAGGTAACAGTTCCAGATGACAAAATGGCTTTGGGAGCTTGGCACAAAAAGGGGCACTCCCTTTCTTAGTGGGGCTTCCCCATTCCTGTTTCTGTTTGGAGAATGTCCCTGAACACAGGTGATTGGACTTGTCTGAAATGTGACCTTGTACAGAGAGCTCTCTGCAAGGCTACACAACTCAGCATACAAGTCCTGCTATGGCTTCTGCCCACAGGATAATTAGGTGATGAATTATAACACATCAGCCCTTCCTGCTCTCTTGGTGTTATAAGCAATTAGTCCTTTTGACCCATACTCCTTAAAAAGTTCTTATTTACCCTATCCCTGAAAGAATAAAGTGGTCGCATCTTGCTGCAGTGGTCTCCTTCTGTCCATACTCACAGCTATCTGAACCCAGCTCTCCATCTCTCTGCGTTTGTTTTCTCAGACTGGTAGCCACAGCCTCCAGAGAGAAAATGGGACACACATTCTCTTATATTTTTGGTTGTGAGCCTAGCCTTTAACGGCTGAGCCACCTCTCCAGTCCAGGACACACATTCTCTAAGAACCATCTTTCATTACACCTAGACTTCTAAAGTTGTTTCTCCATTTCTTCAAAATCTATAGAGTACATTGTTGCCTATAATTACACTGTTTGGCAAAATAAACCTCTTACTCCTATTTAACTACATCTTCATTTTCCCATCCAAATTTACCTATCCTCGACTTCTTCATCCTCTTCTCAAATAAAATGTTAATTATTTTTTGAAATTTCTATACATCCATGCATTGTATCTTGGTAATATCAAACTCCTACTCCTCTCAAGTTCCCACAAGAACTCTCTAATGCATCTCACTGTCAGCATTATGTGGTTTTTGGTTTGTTTGTTTTGGTTTGGTTCTTTTTTTTCTTTTTCGAGACAGAGTTTCTCTGTATATCCCTGGCTGTCCTGGAACTCACTTTCTAGACCAGGCTGACCTCAAACTCAGAAATCCGCCTGTTTCTGCCTCCCGGATGCAGAGATTAAAGGCATGTGCCACCACTGCCCGGTTGTGTTTTTTTCTTTTATTAGATATTTTCTTTATTTACATTTCAAATGTTATCCCCCTTCCAGGTTTCACCTCTGGAAACCCCCTATCCTATCCCTCCTCCCCCTGCCTCTATGAGGATGTTTCCCCACCCACCCACTCCCGCATTCCTGCCGTGGCATTCCCCTATACTGGGACATTGAATCCCCTCAGGCCCAAAAGTCTCTCCTCTCACTGATGTCCAACAAGGCCATCCTCTGTCACTTAAGCAGCTAGAGCTCTGGGTCCCTCCATGTGTATTCTTTGGTTGGTGGTCCCGTCCCCAGGATCTCGGGGTGAGGGGAGGGGGCATCTCCCCTACTTGGCAGAGGTTGCTACCACATTCATTTATATCAATCTCACACAGGGCACCTGCATATGCAAGCCAGAATTGACAAATTTAGCTGTCAACAGTGTCTTCACATATTACATTATAGTGACAAGGCTTTGACAAATAAAGAGGTATCACAGTTTCACAGTGTGTCCCTGTGAACTCAGTACCTGTGCAGTCATAGTAGAAGTTGTTTCTTCCATCCAAACATAAACTGCCATGGAAACATTGTTGATTGACAGATGATCAAAATTGAGTTCACTGTGGTCTCCAAGGAATCCATATGCGCAACCACAGAAGTAAGACCCAAGAATATCTGATATGTGGTACCAGGTAGACACAGCTGTCATTCACATTCATCAATTTCCAAGTCACAGTTCACAGAAGAGTACTCTTGAGGACAGACACATGTTTATATTTCTAACTCACTGAAGGCATATGGCCACATTCATGCAGGGTTCAGTAACACGTTCATCTGCTTCCAAGTCAGAATGTCTGCCTCAGAAGGAGGAGTAGCCATTGATTCCATCCTGGCATACAGTGTCATTTTGGGGCTTGGGTGCACCTTCATTATGAGCTGTCTTACAGAATCTCCCAGCATTTCAAACAGGCCAGATATAAATAGGGTGCTTAGAGTCTTTATGACAGGTGTCTCCATTTTGGTAGGAATTTCCTCCAGAGAAATTATTGGCAATTTCACTGGACAGCCCATCATTCACAGATCGCAATTGGCATAGGAAGCTCTTTATCTTGAGATATTCACACAAATGGAAATCCCTTGGCAGAGACTAGAGTATCAAGTGTCTTTTAGATATTCATAGTCTTTGCACAAATTATTGGGCATGTCTAAGCCATAATTATTTTCTTGTGGAAACCCTTGTACATAGAATTGTTTGTTTTGGCAAGAATTTAAGAATTTAAATTATTTTTGTTTGTTTGGTTGTTGGTTTTCATTTTTTTGTTTCATTGTTTGTTTGTTTGTGTTGTTTTCAAAATGGATCCTGGAACATCATGTCAATGTAGACTAGGTAACACCACTCCCACTGAGGTTAGACAAGACAGCCTAGCAAGCAGAGCAGGCTCCAAAGGCAGGTAACAGAGGGTAAGTCTCCACTCCAGTTTTGGAGGGATCTGTATAAAGACCATGCTTCATATTCTACATATGTGTGTGGGCCTGGGTCCAGACTCTGTATGCACTTGGTGGTTCAGTATCTGGAATCCCCCAAGGTACCAGGTTATGTTTGTCTTCTTGTACATTTCCTATTCCTTCTCAGTTCCTCAAGCTTTCCCCCAATTCTTCCACAAGACCTCACGAGACCTATGTAATGTCTGGTATGGGGTCTCTGGATTTGTTTTGGTCAGATGCAGTGTGGAGCCTATCAGAAAACAGTTATGATAGGCTCCTATCTGCAGGCATAACAGAAAAAGCATTAATATTGTGAGGGATTGATTCTTGCCCATGAGGTGGATCTCAAATTAGGCAAAGCAATGTTTGGCCATTCCTTTAGTATCTGCTACAAGTAGATGATCTTTTTGATGTGTTCTTGAATTTAGTTTGCAAGTATTTTATTGAGTATTTTTTGCATCAATGTGTGGCAGGATTTTCCCTGTCCTATCTATTTAAATATTAGTGAAGCAGGAGGCCTGTGATTGGAAAGATAAAGGGAGGTATAGCTAAGAGTTAGGGGCCGGGGAGGGGAAGAAGCTAGATAGAGGACAGACAAGAAGAGTCTGATTCCATGTGGCTTTAAATAGCCACAGGCAGTTATGAATTTCATATAGGGATAAAATAATTGGGATAACTTGTCTGATCTAGGTTGGCAGCTTGTACCATTATCAATTGGTCCTGAAATTATTATGTAGGCATCTTGTGAATTGAGACTTTATTGATATATAAATCTGACTGTTTAATTATAAAGATCTGGAGTTTGGTTTGCTGGGTTGAGGGGACTCACGACCACTGACCATAGGGAATGGATGACTGAGGAAGAACTAGCAGCCCCAGAGTAGCTGAAAGAAGTGTGAGAACATGCCATACTCTTTTTAAATATATCCTGCAACATCTATGTTCATGAGAAAATTTATATGTAATTGCCTTTGTTTGCTGACTCATTATGTGTGCTGTTTATCAGCACAACCCGGTAGTCATAAAACGATCTGGGCAATGTTCTTTCTGTTTCTATTTTTGGGATAATTTGAGGAATATTGCTAGACAAACAAGACAATGGAAAGAAATCAAGAGGATACAAATTAGAAAGAAGTCAACATATCATTATTTAAAGACAGTATGATAGTATACGTAAGTATCCTTTAACATACCATCAGAGAATTCCTAGAGCTGATAAACACTTTAAGGGAAGTGGCTGGATACAAAATTAACTCAAAATATTAGTAGCCATCCTATGCAAAAATGATAGTTGTTCTAAGAAAGAAATCATGGAAACAAAACCCTTTACAGTAACCTCAAATATCATTATGTCAGTTATTATTATCTTACCAAAGAAGTGAAATATTTGTATGATAAAATTTCAAGTTTTTAAGGAAAGAAGATATCAGAAGATGGGAGGATTTCCCCTGATCATGGATCAGTAAAATTAACACATTAAAAAATGGCTATCCTGGCCTTGTTGGAAATCAGTTGGAGGTGAGGCCATTAGGTCTGAGGGTGTTTGATGACCCAGTGTAGGTGAATGCCAGGGCGAGAAGAGATATTCCCACCTAATGAAATTGCTGCTTCATATGATATTTCTGTTTTTAATTTCTTGCTGAACATTCATACCGAAACCGATGTGGCTGGAGTACTTGCAGTCTTAGGAACAGAGTATAATGGCTCCCATTTCCACTTTCTTATCAGCCCTTACTGTTTATTTTTGTTTTCTTTTGTGTCTACTTTTAGAAGAGAACCACTCCTTTTTTATTTTCTAATATTTTATGTATTTACAATTCAAATGTTATTCCCTTTCTTGGTTTCCCCTCCAGAAATCCCTTCTCCCATCCCCCCTCTCTGCTTCTATGAGGTTGCTCTCCCTCCCACTCACCCACTCTCACCTCACCTCACTGCCATTTCCCTATACTGGTGAATCAAGCCTTCTGAGGAACAAGGTCTTCTCCTCCTATTTATGCCAGACAACGCCATCTTCTGCTACATATGCAGCTGGAGCCATGGGTCCCTCCATGTGTACTCTTTGGTTGGTGGTTTAGTCCCTAAGAGCTCTGTCAAGTCTTGTTGGTGGATATTGTTGTTCTTCCTATAGGGTTGCAAATCCCTTTAGCTCCTTCAGTCCCTTCTCTAACTCCTCCATTTGTAAACCCCTGCTCAGTCCAAAGGTTGGCTGTGAGCATCCACTTCTGTATTTGTCAGACTTTGGAAGAGGCTCTAAGGAGATAGCTAAAATAGGCTCCTGTAAGCAAGCACTTCTTGGCATTCACAATACGGTCCTGGGTTTGGTGTCTGTATATGGTATGGATCCCCAGGTAAGACAATCTCTAGGTGGCTTTTCCTCGAGTCTCTGCTCCACACTTTGTCCCAGTACTTCCTTTAGACAAGAGCACTTCTGGGTTAAGAATTTGGAGATGAGTGCATGGCCCCATTCCACAACCAGGGGCCTTGCCTAACCTGTGGATATGTTCTCTTCAGATTCTACCTCCTCTTTGTTGGGCATTTAAGTTAATTGCATCCCTACTGGGTCCTGGGAGCCTCTTGCTTTCCTGGCATCTGGAACTTTCTGGTGACTACCCCGAGTTTCCCAACACCCAATAGGTGCTACACACATCCCTTCAAATTTCTGAACCTCTGTATATCATCCTCATTACCAGTCATACCTGATCCTCCCCCCCTTTGTTCTCCATACCCCTCCTCTTTTCCTCCTAAGTTCTTCCCACCCTCTAGCTTATTTTTACTGCAGTGAAGTAGGGTCTTGTTGTTTGGCCCCACACTTCAATGATGGTTAATGATCATCTGAGAATTCTTTAATATGTTAAGCACCCCAATTACTCAACATCACGGTGTAAGTTTACATCTGAATGTACCTTATAATAAATTTTGTCATTTTAAAATATATTTTGTCTTGTTGTCACATCTTTCCACTCTGCTTATTTGGAAAGAGCTGAAGTATTTACTGAATCCATTCTGCTAATAACTAAACAATCATTTTAATACTTTCAAAGAATTTTAGTTATGTAATTACTGTGTTTAGCAAACATGAAAAGTCTGTAGGAAACCTCTGACTATTACTTTTGTAATGGTGTGTATACTCTCAGCCAAGGGAATGGAAGGACTATGGCCCTGTTGGAATAGGTGTGTCACTGTGGGTGTGGGTTATACATTTCTTATTCTAGCTGCCTGGAAGTCAGTATTCTGCTTGAAGCCTTCAGATTAAGTTATAGAACTCTCAGCTTCACTTGCACCATGCCTGCTTGGGTGCTGCCATGTTCCTGCCTCGATGATAATGTACTGAACCTCTGAACCTCTAAGCCAGCCCCAATTAAATATTGGCCTTATGAGAGTAGCCTTGGTCATAGTTTCTGTTCATAGCAGTAAAACCATGACTAAGACAATTAAAAATATTAAATGATGAGACTGATTCTAATGACATTATGTGAAAGCACTGATTTCCACCTTCTTATACATGATGCATCAATAACATAATGAATCACACTTGTGCAGATACAGTGCAGACTAGCAGACACAAAAGCACGGTTCTTAAGAAGAGTTAGGATCTTAAAAGTAAGTTAATTTTATTAGTAACAAAGATGATGTCCTTAGAATTTCTTAATTTTTAAAGTGAAGTTTGAAATTAAATCAGAGTTTTGTTTTTCATGAATATAGAAATTTCCACAAATATTTTATGAACAGAGGTAGAAAAGTTTTGTGTTGGCCTACTATTAAATTTTTTTTTTTTTTTAAGAGAAGACATTTTCAACTAATTTCAACGAATGTTTATAAACATATGAGATTTATTTCTACAACCTTACACCTTTGATTTAGAAATAATTCAGTAATATTTGAGATTTTAGTATCTTTTGGTCCAACTATTAACAGCTTTCATATGTTTAAATTGGAAATAAATATGGCTTATATAGCAATTGCTACACTTAAATACTCTGGACCTTCATTAGTTATGTTTATCAGTGATTTACTCAAGCATTAGGTTTTACTTTTTTTTTGTCATCTCAGTCTGCATTTTTCAATATTCACCTTTGATCATCAGTTTTCTAAGGAATTATATTTTTCATTTGAATGCTTTCTTTAATCTCAATATGCATTTATTTTCACATTTTTGTTTACATGTAAAATTAGTATCTCTTTGAAGATATATCCTAATTTTATAATATATTTATTTCTAATTTTGGCTAACAAGGACTTTTCACTATTTTGTTTTTAAGACATGCCCCATGGTGTATATAAACAAGTGTTTTCAGACTCTTGGGCCTTTTAAACAATGAACAGTTTTGTTATCTTAAAGGTTTCTCCAGAAGAGAAAAAGTCATTCACTTTCCCTGTCATAGCTGCTATTCGTAGACATAAACTGCCATTGCCTGCAGATTAATTTATACTTTTATTTGAAGTGTAAATCTCTCAAGGAAAGATTGCTGAGAGTTTCAAGGAGACTGTGATGATAATTGGTCACAGCTTGCAAATAACATTAATTGGGACATTGACTCTTGAAGAGGAAAAGCCCAAGCCTCCATTAAGCCATCCATACAAAAGAGTGTTAAAGAAACATCATTGCCTATATCTCAAATACTCCTAGATTTAGAGTTGATGTTTTCCATGTTTTTTTGTTGTCCAAATATTACAGTTTAATTGCATTCATTTCAAAGTTGTTTCATTACTGTAGAATAGTACATTCCATGAAAACACACATTTTAATTTACAGAATAATGAATTCATATTCTCTATTTGTTGGATATTTTAGTTACAAATTATCTTCATTTTGAGACATCCATACATATCTAATATAAAATATGATCATATACTTCTCCTATATGCCTCATTCAATGGCTCCAGTATCTTGAAGAATGATTCCCTTTCAACGTCTTGTTTTTTTTGGTTTTTTTTGGGTTTTTTTTTGGTGGTGGCATCTCATTAATTCCATTTAGTGCTACACATGTATATATGCTATATATGTTGGAGTATACACTGGAACAAGAAAACTTACAAGTAAAAACACCTCAAAAATTCATGATTCTCCCTCATCAGCAGACAATTCCTCTTCAGAGTAATGCTGGGAGAGGATTTTCACCATTTGCTGTCATGATGGCTGGCTAGATATTGTGCAGATAAGAACAGCTGATGAGAGGTCATGCATGTGACAGCAATGCCAAGTCTAGATTATAGTACTTCACTGCATCCTTTTCCATCTTCTGTCTTTGACTGGGATGGAAGTATATGTAGGCCACATACTCCTGGTATTCAGTTACTTTTTTTTCCTCTTGTTTTTATATACAAGTCTTGGTCTTTACTTAACAGTAAATCTAATAAAACATATTTTCAAATCAATCCAAACATGGAAAGCAAATGTCTGAACAGAATTTTTCAGCTGTCTGGTCTTATCTTCTACAAAGCACAGGTGAAATGGACTGTCTTTCATTACCTTATGGATAGTAATTGGCAAGAAGGTCTTGGTTATGCTACACATCCTGGCTGTCTATCATAAAAGAAGTCAGAAATCTAATGTGACAAACTAATCAGTAATAAAACTATCCTGGAGAAACAGTATGTTATTTTTGATACATGGATACATGAAAGATTGAGATACATCTTGTGACTAGCAAATAAATTAGGACCAATGTGTAATGTTTGTCTTCAGATCTGTGAACAAATGCTTACCAACCTGAGAAGACCATTTGTGTAGTAACTACCTTCTTTGGTGTCAGTTAATTTTAATAGGAAAAGAAACCACCCTCCAAACAGATTCTTCATTGTAACTAAGGTTTTTTTTTCCTTTCTCATGTTGATTTATATCTTTACCAGTTGGCTTCCACAATGGAGAAAGCAGCCTAAGTCTTTTACTCAGTTACAAAACCAGCTGCAGACACACTGAAGATCTTGTAAAGTACATGCTCATAAAAGACCTAGTACTTTTATGACTTCTATTAAAAACCATGAATTCAACTTACATATTTTGCTTTTCAAATAACCATTTGCACTGTGAGGGCATACATTTACTTTGGCCAAGTGACTTTAATAAAATTTTACATAATCCCTTAGTAATGGAGCAGAGCCACCACTGGATACTCAAGAAAATGTTTATGATTAAAATTTGTCTAAAAATTTTCCTTAATTGTTTCTAGACATAAAAATATAGAGATTGTCCCTTGGTCCTGTGAAGGCTCAGTGCCCCAGTGTAGGGGAATTCCAGGGTGGTGAGGTGGGAGTAGGTGGGTAGGGTAGCACCCTCATAGAAGCAGAGGGAGGCAGGAAGAGATAAGGGTTTTCTGGAGGAGAAACTGGGAAAGGTAAAAGAGATAACATTTGAAATGTAAATAAATATCCAATAAAAAAATTTAAAAATAGAGAGATCAAACACATTGTCTCATGCTTCTAATGTCAACACTTACAAGACTGAAACAGAAAACTCACCATGTGTTTAGAGAAAGCTTGTGTACATAATAACTTCAAAGCCCTCTTGAAGCACAGTGTATTACTCATTCTCAAACAAGAAATCAGGTTAATAAAATAAGAAGTAAGCTAGCAACATGGCTACTCTGACTTCTAATCCAAATATCTTCTAGGTCAAAGTGATCCTGTTGGATGACACACCTTTAATTCTTCTGACTATAATATAAACATACCATTAGTACATACCGTTAATTCCTAACAATGAAGATAAAGTTAGTTTGTAGAAAGAAACAACCATGTCTTAAAGTGACATCAATTTAAGTGGCAAAGTGACAAATGAAATAAAAGATTTGACCGAATGAGAAAGAGATAAGGCATGCCCTACTCTTAGGACATCAAAAAAGAGGCTACTTAAGAGCAGCATAGAGTGAGTCAGGAATGGAGGGTAGTTTGGTGAGTGCTGTTCGGTTGAGTTCAAGAAATGCAATAGAATAAAGTTCATTGTAGTTTGGTGCAGTTCAGTTGAATACATTTGAGTTCATGCAGTTCTCTTCAGTTTGTGCTGTTAATACAATGAAGGTCAGCAGAGGCTGTTGAAGTCAGAAAATAAGAGGGAGCCAGAAGATTAGAGCAAATTTCCAGAGTAAGTTTGAGCCCAAGCAGAGCAATTCAATGAAATGCCTAAGAAGCCAGTTTGAATCAGTTAGCTTAGAGAGAAGTTTTCACCAAAATAGCTGAGTTGAGCCAGTCAGCAAGGGTTCAGAAAGAACTAGAAAATGTGAGCTTATTTAGCAGTAAGCCTCCAAGATAACAAATACAACTGGTGAAGAACGGATGCTTTTACAATAAGATTCAAACACCATTTATTGTACGATCGTCATTTCACTAACAGGTTAACTTTGAGACAATGATAAATCCTTTATATATATTACACAAATGCAACAAGAGTTATACAAAGATACTTTTATTTATCAATACATCTCTGGCTGGGTATGGCCAGTAGAGTTATAAAGAACTCTCTGGTACACCTAAATAGTTCCAGTTTCTGTTTGTAGTTTTATGATGTTAGCAAACACGTTAAGCTCAATGTACTCTTGTATTTGACTTTAACTTGGGTTCTCAGATTTCAATTTAGCTTTATTTCTAATACTTTTGAAAGTTTTATTATTACATTTTTATTTATTTTGCATGTATATGTGTCTGAAAAGACAAACACGTGTTGGTCTGAAGATAAGTTGCAAGATTTAGTTCTTCTTCCTCCATGTTGGTCCCAATGATAAAACGTAGATCTTCATGTGTTTTTCCCTGCCAAGCAAACCTGTTAGTCTTTTCAGATGTTTCTGGGATTAAATAATTAAATAAAACTAATTAATCAATCGACAAGAAAACATCAGTTCTCTATGGAGAATGGAAACAAATATTGAATGCTGTTCAAATGTGGGGTAAGTGTATAAGGTAGTTTAACATGTGTTTTAGTTCATAGTTAAGAATTCCTCCATTTCAGGACTACACAGAGAAACCTTGTCTGGAAAAAAAAAAAAGAAAACAAAACAAAACAAACAAACAAAAGAAAAGCTATTCAGTCTGCAGCTATAGCTAGTTAGGCAGAAGCTTATATAGAAGGCAAATGTTCCTAAGCACAAATGGCATGGGTGATACCTAAGAGTAATCTTGTGCGTTTTGTACTGTGATTTGAGATAATACATGTGATTATTTTGAGGTAGCTGACATACTCATGGAGAAAAGACTTCCCATTATCCCTCCCAACTCATAATGGGCCTGACCTTTCTTTAGAGGAATTATTTTTGTGGTCCAGAAGATAATCCAGATTAAGAAATACAAAGTAAGTGATGTTCCAATAAAAGCTTAGTTACTTTGAGAATTTAGAGCTTTCCTTAGTGCTTGTGTGTGGAAAATTTTTGAAACCTAATTTTTTGTTTGTTTTGATTATTTTAAAAATGTACAATTGTCAATTTCTTTAAAAAATTATTTAATGTTTTGCCTACATGTATACCTGTTCACCTCATTAAAATATAATTCCAGTATTCATTTCCTTCTCTTTTGTTCCTCTAATCTCTCTGATCCCTACTTTTATTCAATATCAAATTTCTGGCATCCTACATTTTAATATACCAAGAACAACCTATTTTTGGTCTCACAGGTTTTGAAATACAAAGGACATTCCAGCTGTCAGAAGGCATAGCTACTGTGGTCAAGGAACTCAATGACAATTTTGCAGGTTTTTAGTCTTATAGGTAAAATAAATTGAAAACTGACTCAGAAGGAAACACAATAATGTTTTCTTAGATTATGAAAGAAGTAAAACCAATGAAACAGAAAAGCTTGATAATTCAGTATTTCCTAGAGAAAAAGTTAGATAAGAAGAAGGTAGAAAGTGATGGTTCCCAAATTATAGGCCAAAAAAATATGCAGAGGCCTCAATGGGAATCTACGAACATCTGCCTGCTAAGAGATTGGGCATGTCTTCAGAGAGAGAGAGAAATGATGATGATAGAGATAGATAGATAGATATAGATGATAGATCCAGTATTTGATTAAAGGAGATAAAAAGATGTAAAGAAGACATGCTTTGTTAGGATTCAGAAAGTGGGAGATGTAGCAGTGAGCATTCTTCATCATGGACTCAGACAGAACAGATGGTTTTACTGACAAGAGTCTCCTGTGTGATCAATTAGAATATTTAGATCATTTCTTAAGAGAAGGGGGAGAGATATAAATTTCTAGGAGATTTATCATATCTTCCTCCTTAAAGTTCAGTATGACATATGTTTTACTCTTTTATTCCAAAATCATGTAACAAAATAGATAAAAAGATTTAATAAAAGAAATAAATCTTTAGAACAGCCATGGAAGAAACTGCCTTTCATTAAAACCATAAAGTCTTGCTATGTCTACTTTCTTCCCTCTTATAAAATATTTCAAACTTTGGGGAGGGAGAGCTCCTATATTTTCTCATTGCAAATGGCATTTCATTTTTAGTTTGTTTGGTTTGATTTTTGAAATGTCACTTCACAATATTGTCCTTGTTGGTTCTGAATTGGGAGATCTGCCTTCCTCTGCCTCTCAAGTGCTGGAATTAAAGGTATACATTACTAATCTTAGCCTCAAAAGTTGTGTTGAGTTTTCAATTCATTATACTGCGTGTGTTACTAGAGACACAGAAAGCGCCATGGAAAGCTATTAGGTCAGAGATGCCTGTCCTCCTTGGGCACAAAAGCCAATTAATGTTTGACCTGACCATCACTTGACAGGGCTTCACTAATGATGGAGTCCTCAAACCTCTCCTCTTTTAGGCTGCTCTATGTGCAATCTTTTGTATTGACATTAAGATATTTTGCTATTTGGATAGAAAGTCCATCATGAAGCTGGGTCAGTGTCTTAACAATACCTTGTCAGACTATAAAAGCAGGAATACGGCCTGGGATTTCTTCCTGGCTTCTGTGATTATCTTTTTCCAGCTTTTACTCCCATTTCTATCTTCTTTCTACTAATTCTATCTGTAAAAGTTCTTTGAGTCCTAAACTATTGACACCATGATACAACTAAGGAAAAGGAACTACAATTATAATTGAAATCAAATAATAAGTATAAAATGTAAATGTTGCAGAAAATCAAATACATGCATTTTCTATGTGAAGTGCTATTTGAATCAAGCTTCTTATCAGATCATTCTCTATATCACAAGGTATTGGCAGATGATGGTGTACCTGAAACTCCAGTAGGTCCAAGTTTTCTTGCTAACTGTCAACAAGGAGCTGCTCTAGCTTGTCAAGCTGCCTGTAGTCATTTCCCTGTCTCCGGATACTGCCATGAGACCTCTGGCTGCACAACTCCTTTTTTGCAGGTTCTGTTAAAGAGACTTTCATTCAAGTCTGCTAAAAAGGAGTCCAGCACTTTGTGACCTGATGAGGGGAGGGGAAACATACTATCTATCACCTTTGCTACCATTAACCTCCTAGATAAAGCTGTATGCAATCTCAGGTTACCCCACTGGGAAAGGGAACTAGTAAATGCCCATTGCATTGGAGTCCTCTGGATTTCAATGATCACACTGCTCATTGGTCATTCCCACCATTGCGTCTTTTCCTTGAAATTGTGAAAATTAGCATTCTTAGTAATCCCATCTTCTCCAACTCCACAGCAATGGCAGTGGTTTACTTATGATGATTATCCACAAATCCTGAACCCAAGCAACATGTTGGGACATGAGGAAAAAGTGGCAAGCTATTTTCATTTAACTTCCACAATATTTGAGGGTAGACAAAGTAAACTAGGCAAAGCTAACCCAACATTTGAGAGCAGACAATGTAAACTTGACAAAGCTAACACAGGGAGGAATGGTGGCACAAATGTGTCACAAAGGAGGCAATGCTCTTCTAAAATCCAACTCAAAGAATATCCACACCTCTTCATCAAGCTACTGTGGGCTCTTCACTCTGTTTTCTATGTTCTATTGTGTGATACGGAAACCTTTTTTTTCTCATAAACTTAGGAGTCTTCAGCTGAGCCCAGTCCATTTCTGGATGGTAGAATTCCATTTTATTTTATGCTCTTGTTATTTTCATTTTATATTGTGCTACTCTCAGACTAAGCTAAGAGTGTGTCAGCTGACATGAATTTCTCTATAGCTCTGTGGGTATTTCCTGTGTGTTCCTTGAATTTTAATAGGAAAAGCTGCCCACAAGTCTTTTCAATTTGACCTCTTCTTAATTTTCATCTCTTCCATAAATGGAAAAAGCACAGTATTTTCAAGTTCCTAGAGGCCACCTAATTTAGTTGTGATCTGAAGTATATTTTAGTTTCTTAAAAAAAGAAAACACTATACAACTAGAAATTCAAACATTTAGTGACTAAAGAATTTTTAGTAGAAATATTTATTTACATGTTAAGGGATGGTTTTGTGCACTGTATATTCAGGTGCTGATTACTGTGTCCAGAGAGATATGGTTGCAGTTTATATGTTGACATTGTCAAGGGTCTTCTATCTCAATGTTGTGTTAAAAAAAAAAAAATTCCATGACCTCTAATTGATTAAAAAAGAAATGATAACCCAATAGATGGGAAAGAAAGGAAGAAGAAGGACTTCTAATCCCCGTGAAATGATCTCTGGTAGGGACAAGAGGAAGATAGAATTGGCCATGAGCTTCTTCAGAGAGGGTTGCCATGGGAGGATGGATGGAGCAAAAGCAGCCAGAGTGAGACTAAGGTGGTGGGCAATAGGGCACATGGCAAGGTAGTATTTAGTAGTTAGAATAGACTCAGACACTACCCTGCTATAGTACAAGAAGTTTTGTAATAAATACCAGGTCTGCATGTCATTATTTAAGAGTAGAAAAGCCCTGTACTTTTACATTTATACTCTTTAGACCATAGTAGTTAACTCCATTTCTAGCATGTCATTATTTATTTATTTGCTTCTAATGCAGAGCGTCTCAACTACCCAGTACTGCAGCTTTTTAACTTTTTAACAGCTTTTTATATTTTTTTTAGCAGTTTGCAACTTACTTTTTATATTTTATTATAAAAACTAGGAAAAAAGAATGGAGAACTTGAAAGTCTTTTCTGGGATTTTTCCATATCAATATAGTCTGAGTTTTATTTATTATTTCTCCTTTATCTAATGCTAAATATGATTGTTTCTTATTTCATGATTGAGCCTTTACCAACAGCAATTTTCAAATCCAGAGTTCAGTTGATAATTTGCTCTATGGAACAGGGACCAGGAAGTGGGGGCAGAGGGCGTAAATGGAGATGGAGTCTACCATGATGTCCGGTTTCAGACTCTGGAGATCAGTATCAGAGTGCAGATCTAATTTTATTTTTTATTATATGAGCTTATATATAGCTTTTTAACCAATTAGAGTATGTTTATATGTTCAAGGGCAAATATGGGTACAACAGATGTTGTTTGATAGAATATGACTCACCTGTCCATGAGCCTGTAGGGAAGAAGCTATTCTCTAATCTGTGGCAGGATTCTCTCTGTCCAATCACATTAAAACATTAGTGCAGCAGGAGGCCGGTAATTCAAAAGGGAGAATCATGTCACAGATTTCTATGAAAACAGGGTAAGAAGCTCCCTCCCTGGCTTTAGACCCTTTTTGTTGTCTCATTGATTTGTTGGGAGCCATGTCAGATCACACACTGTGTACAGTGGATCACAATTTTTCTAGGAGTCTTGGGAGCTTCAGGTACCTCTCTCTATCTCACTTCTTCCTCCACCAAGGTTATCTCTACATCTCACACACTGTGCTAGGCAGTTAAGATATGTTATATTATTTATATCAAGACTCTTCTGGCCTCCAATTCAAAAATTATGTGAACAAACATTAATGCCTATTATAGTAGTACCTTATTTTCTTTTAAAAGTTCCTAATAGGTCAAGTTGAATTAGACTGCATATACACACATGTATTACACAAACACACACACACACACACATATACTTTGTGTCTCTCTCTCTCTCACACACACATACACGCATACACACAATTGATTGTGATGTTGTAGTAAGGAGCTTGATTTGCTGACATATATTTTTAGAGAAGTTTTGATCTATAGACTTAGATAGACACATGAGATGTTTGCACTTGACTATCTTGTGCTGGTGCAAAACAATGAAACCAATGTTCAAACCTTAAAACCCAATTTTTGGGAGAGAAAACTGGGAGGATAATTGTGTGTGTGTGTGTGTGTGTGTGTGTGTGTGTGTGTGTGCGCTCACGCACGCGTGTGCACTTTTAGGTTTTACATGAAGCTGAATGAGTTTTAAAATACATATATGTTTTAATCTCTATGATAAGATTAGTTTATATGATGTTTATAGAATGAGAGTTCCAGAACTAGACTATAGTAAGGAGAAGTAATTTAGCTAATTACTGTAGGTGTTAAGCCTCAATTGTGTATGTAACTGGGGGATATGCTGCAAAAAAATATATTTGAGCTGTAGGGTTTTTATTAGACTTACTAAATGGCATATAGGTCACAACATTTGACATGTACTGTGGCAATAAAACGTTTATTAGAAATTTTGATTCTGTGGTGAAATCCTGTGAAAACACCAAGACAAGCAGTTGGGGGACTTGCATTGCTTGTGTCTGATTTTATCTAGCAGGAATCATTATCATGAAGGATTAATTTCTATAAAGTGTTATGATGCTGATTTCATTATAGCCTTAAAATGCTTTTGATTTACTAGTTGGCATTCCCTGCTGTCGTTTTTGTTAATTTATACAAATGACTATAGAAAGTAATTTTAAGTCCCCAGAAAGGATCATAGAGATATCTCAGATAAATTATTCATCACTTAGCTTTCAGATATCGAAGCAAACTGTGTGTATGGTGTGCTTTAGGTTCAACTAAATTCCAGGCAAAAGAGCTTGCCCTTGATTCATGGAACAGTCTATTGACAGCCAGTACTATGGAATATGGTTCTTTGATCTGGCTTCTAACTCTCCTGGAATAGAAGTGCTTACTGAAAAAAATAGAAGGAATGAATTAGGCACTAAGATAAGACTTTCTGTTATAAATACTATAAATACAGAAGTGGGAGTGGAAGCATGCCACCAAGGAAATAAAATCTTTTAAAATTACTAGAAGTCAATTACTTGGGCACTGTATTAAAACAGACTAAATAAAGCCTAGAACCCCATACATAATCATATTTTTCATTTTGGAATTTAACAAGGTTTGTTGTTGTTATTGCCCTCAGTTTTTGGTTTGGTTTGGTTTTGAGTGCCAGAAGACTTTTGAAACCAGGTTCTTTATAGATTTCATGGAGTGAAAATTTTATTAGACATCATTTTCAGGTATTACCTGTGTCTGTATATTGAGGTGTGAAATTATGTTGTTCATACCTGGTAATATTTGGGACTACAAAGAATACAGTATATGAGACATATATCTTAAATGTCACTATGATGAATCTTTACTAAGTAAATATTGCAAGTGTAATTACCATTAGATCACAAAACTCAACATTCAGGAATAAATGTCAGAATACCCTCTTACACATTAGAATAGAATAACAAGAGTAGATTATGTTGCACCTTTTTGTATAGTGGTATTTAAGATATGGAGAAGAAACATGGTGGCAGATGATTCTAAGCACAGATAATAAAATGAGGATACATTATGAAAATTAATTCTGGGAAGAAAGAACTGTAAAAGCTGTCCAACTTTTTTAGTAGGTAAAAGAGGTCTGTGCTTTAAAACTCAAAGCTGTCTTTCATTTGATTTCCAGAAGATTTAGAAATATCATGTTGTATTTGATCTGGAAAACTGAGAACAATTTCAAAAGGTTTTTTATGTGGGAAAGTGACCTTCTGTAGGATGATATGCCAGGAAAAAAAAAATGAAGACTAAATTGTTAGTAAATATGATGCCGAGGGACAAACCTAAGGCCATTACTCCTCTAAGAGCAGGCTGTTGATGCTTTCTGATATTCAACTAGGTCCTATGAATCATTTGCATTTTATGTAACAGTATGTATGAAATATGCAATTCTGTAAGAGGACTTTTATATTTTAACATTTTAAAGATCCTATATACAGAATATGGGTAAATCTTCTGGATTAACTAACATTTGAAACAAAGTACATTCTAAGATGATTTTTTAATGACCCATTGGGAAATTCATGTAAATGAACTTCAATAAAAACTTTATGAACAGTAAGTATTTAATAAATACTTCTTGGATGTTTATATCATACAAAAGATTTTATAAAAGAGAATTAGCCAGACAAACCAAACAATAATAGGAAAAGCCAAAACCTTTGCATGAAGTTGCAGGTATGTGATTTGCTTTATAGTTCTACAGATAATATTAAATTCAAATATCTAGATCTTAAGCAATTGAAGAAATACTGGAAAAAAGATTGTTATGTGAATATGTTACATGCAAGATAGAGTTTCTATATGCTTGCTTATATGATTTCGGAGGAATTTAAAGGGATTGTATGTGTGTCTTTTGAAGTGTCCTGAACTATCATGAAATGGAGGTGAAAGAGAACATTTTTTCTTTTCTCTGTGAGTCAAGTTAGAGAATTTTCAACTACAGTGGCTAATGAGAATGTCCATATTTGGGTTCATAATGAGAATCACTTTGGGACCCCTACCTCCTCAAAAATATTAAAATATTTATAATATAGTCCCATTAGTTCATGCCAGTAAGTTTATAAAATTTCTGTGTTGGTGTAGACTACAAATATTTAGAGGTATCCAACTAGACCTATTATAGAAGACATTAGTTTACTAACTAAAATTTTATGATTGATGTTTGGTTTTGGCCTTTAAATCATTAGAAAATCAAAACCAAGATATTAATAATGTAAAACGCACCATATTACTATAGGAATTTTTAAAAACCCACATCTTTACTAAAGTATTCCAAGCACTTTAAAATTCAAGTGAATATATGAAGTTAAGTAAAAACAAACTTATATTCTAAGACAAAAGACCTTATTGTTATTGTCTACATATATTTAGTAAATAAAATAAAAGAAGTTTCAAAGGTAGGTCACACTAGAGAATTAGAAGTCTCTGATTCAGAAACCAATTTTTTAATAAGGAAAGCTCAAAACTAGTCCCAGGTTTAATTAAAACTATAACATCAACACAAGTATTTGACAATTCCATATTGTCTTCTAGACCTTGTTAGAGTTAAGTTCCATAAGTTTACTGACTCTCATCTTACTTATGATGCCCAGCATTAAGACTGTGTCAGAACCCATCTGTAACCAGTGATTCAGTTCCTCCTTCTGTCCACCTTCATGCTCAAGTGACCAGATCATTTGACAATATACAAATTGATTGATGTTTTCTTGAATTGCTGTTATTTTCTGAAAGTATAAAAGTGCTTCTTATGCCAAAAAATAGAATTAAACAAGCTTTCCTGACAGATAAAGATGCAAGTTCCAGCTTTTCTCTGTAAAATAATGCAGATCAATTCAATCTAAAGGTTTCCCCCCATAAATTCTGTAAAATGTAAAACAGCTGAGAAAAATCTCATTGTCACATATTGAATCCTTTTAAAAATTATCAAACAGATTTTCAAGAAAAGAGTCATTTAAAAAAAGCATTATAAACAACCCAAAACAATAAAATGACTCGAGGTCCAGCTAAGACTGGAGTTATTCATTTCATCCTGTGAGGCCTTACTCATCAGTTTCACACTGAGACTTGAAAACCACTTTAGTAATAAGCTGTATTTATAGATAAAGTAACATTTTCAAGACTTGAGCCGTAAATAGGCTTAGTGAGCATTCATGTATATAGGACATAAAAAGTAATTTATTGCAACTCCAGAAGAAAATATCATTTAAAAATTTCAGAAATTAAGAAATTGTTATTATTTTACTTTTTTTTCAGTAAAATGAGAGGAGAAGCCCACTGGATCCTCATCAGAAATAATTTGAAAGCAAATTCATAGGTAAGAATATTCTAATATGCTATAATAATCTTTAATACAATAAAGCATAATTTCATAATCTCACAGCGAAACTACCTAGTAATTCTTAAGAGTGTGTTATAGCAATGCAGTTTTCCATAACAGATATCTTATAATATTTTATTTAGTTTTCAAATTTTCTTCATGCCTGAAAAAAAAAAAAAAACAAACCTCAGTGAAAGTTTATTAATGAATAAAATTATATCTTCTCTAGTTAGGTTTAGCTTTTTGTATTTACATTGATTTAACCGGATAGCTTACTTACCAAAGTGATTCCTTATATTATGTTTCTTTGATAAACTGTTTAAAAACAAATACTGTACTTCTACAGGCATCTAGTATTTATTTTGGTGCTCCTTGGAATCAAAGAATATATATATATATATATAATGGAAAATATATCTGCCAGGTTTATTTATTTTAATATAGTTTGTGATCTAGGGATTAGGCTATATCTGTAAGCTTCAGACCACATAAGCATAAGAACCTTAGTTCAAACATACAACATGTACAGAAAGAGCCAGGCAAGGCAGTTTGTGTCTGTAATGCCCAAACTGGAGATGAAGACAACAAAAGACTATGGAACTCATTGGCCATTTTATTTTATTAGCTAATCTGTAATCTCATTGTTCAATGAGAGACCTTGTCTCAAATAAATGATGTAGAGAGTAACTGAGGAACACTACAAAAGTCTGTTCTCTAGTCTCTACAAGCACCTTGAAACAGGTGTGAGGGCATGTGTCCATTCATATAAACATGTAAACTCATAGACGTGGAAAACATAATAAAGTAAAACTTACAGTGTGCATATCAAATGTCTCCAAAGGCCAATACATTGGATGACTTATGCACATCCAAGTAAAAATAATAATAAAATAAAACCTAGAGTGTGGTTTTTAAATGCCTCCAAAGGTCACATTTGGTTTAGGTTAGAGGATTGACCCTGAGCTATACTGGTGAAAATAGTAAAATGTGTGTACTAGTAAGTGGTTTATAGAACATTGGACTGTGCCTTTGAAAGAGCTTATGAGAAGCCAGACATGTCTTTATTTTTGCTACTGAGCTATGTTGTAAGCAGTTTTCTACACGATACATTCCTAAAAAGATAAACCACTATTACAGGTACAAAGACTCATGGAGTACTTATGAACATATAATTCTGTAATATTCCAAACCTGTAATTAAAAAGAAGTCTTTGCTCTTTTGGGTTGTTATAATTATGGGATGCTAGCTAACAAGCACACGTGAATTTGGGAGGACATTTCTTCCAAGGTCCTTTAAATGCTGTAGGCTTCCTTCTCTCTTGTTATGATTTTATTCATGGACCCTCATATATTCTTGAATTCCCAAAAGCAGACCAATTATAGTAGAGAATTTATAAGTATTGAGCCTATAAAATCTTCCTTCAAAATAGTTGGTTTATATATTAGTTACCTTTATATTGTTGTGATGAAATGCCATGACCAAGGCAACTTATAAAAGATAGAAATATTTTAGATTACAGAACCAGAAGGTTGAAATTCATGTCAGTCTCAATATAGCAAAAGACAATTGGAACAGGAACTGAGAGATCAGGTGTCTAACCACTCACAGAAAGCAGAGAACAATGTGAAAACATAGTAAAACAGAATGATCTTGAAGCTTATCCACAATGACATACTTCTTGGAGAAAGGCTGAATCTCCTCAATTGTATCCACAGGGAACCATATTTTAAAATACTTAAATGTATTAAGGAATTTTTCATTAAAACCACCACATTCCATTCCCTAGTACCCACAAGCTCTTGGCTATATCATAATGTTCAATGCATGTAGTTCAAATTAAAAATCCTCATAATCTTTAACATTTTAATACTGTTTAAAATCTAAAGCCTAAACACTCTTATAAGACTTAAAGCAGAGCTGGGAAGAAGGAGCCTTCCAGTTTCCATCTGTGGCAGGAGACCTCTGCCTGGGCCACCACAGGTCCAGAGCCAAAAAGCACTGGGGAAAGATAGCCGCCCAGGTGTGGAAACCCAGTGAAAGGAGGTAAAAGGAGTAACACTGCTCATCAGGACTCACCCGGAATCCTTAGGACAGAGGGACTGAGGAACAGCTGGGAGGAAGGAGCCTTCTGGTTTCCATGGGTGGTGAAAGAATCCTGCCTGGGCCACCAAGGCTCCATGACCAAATAGCACTGGGAAAAATCTAGCCACCCAGGACTTTGGGCAAGTCTGTCTGCTCAGAGGGACCCACCTGGAATACCCAGGACACAGGGACTGAGGAACAGGCTTCTGGTTCCTTTCAGTGGCTGGAGAGCAGATTCTGTGACACAGGGCTCCATACTCAAATAGTGCCGAGAGACAGCTGGTATACCAGGAGTACCAACACACCTTCAAGCACAGACAAGACCATCACTTCTTTAAAACTCACTAGATAAAAAGGGACCCTTGCAGAGCCATCAGGACACAGGAAACAAGGGACAGCTGGGTTTTAGATTCTTCTTGTTTCTGTCTGCACCCCAGAGCTGACCCTGCACCACATGTCTCCAAACCCAAATTCCTGTAAGAAAGAACAGGTCTTCAAGGAGTATTGACACCAAGGCTTGCAGGAAAGACCAGTCACAGTCAGAAAGAGTAAGACCAGCTACCACCAGAAATAACCAGATGGTGAAAGTCAAGGGAACAGAAACCAAGATTATTTGGAGTCTTCAGAACCCAGTTGTCCCACCACAGCCAGCCCTGGATATCCTAACACACAAGAAAAGGAAGACTCAGACTTAAAATCATATCTCAAGAGGATGATAGACGATTTTAAGAAGGAAATAAATAACTCCCATACAGAAATACAAGAGAATACAGGTAAACAACTAGAAGCCCTTAAAAAGGTAACACAAAAATCCCGTTACAAGAATTACAGGAAAACACAATCAAATGGGCAGAATTACAGGAGAACACAATCAAACAGACAAAGGAAATGAACAAAACCATCCAGGAATTAAAAACAGAAATATAAACAATAAAGAAATCACAAAGGGAGACAACACTTGAGTTAGAAAACCTAGGAAAGAAATCAGAAGTCATAGATGCAAGCATCACCAACAGAATACAAGAGATGGAAGAGGTAATCTCACATGAGAAAGATACCATAGAAAACATTGACACACTAGTAAAAGAAAACGCAAAATGCAAAAAGCTCCTAAACATCCAGAATATTTAAGATACAATGAGAAGACAGAATCTGAGAATAATAGGTATAGAAGAGTGTGAAGATTTCCAACTTAAAGGACCAGTAAATATCTTCAACAAAATTATAAAAGAAAAATTCCCTAACCTAAAGAAAGAGATGAACACAAATATACAAGAAGCCTACAGAACTCCAAATAGACTGGACCAGAAAAGAAATTTCTCCCATCACATTATAGTCAAAACACCAAATACATAAAATAAGGAAAGAATGTTAAAAGCAGTAAGGGAAAAGGGGCAAGTAACATATAAAAGCAGACCTATCAGAATTACACCAGACTTCTCACCAGAGGCCATGAAAGCTAGAAGATCCTGGGAAGATTTCATACAGACTGTAAGAGAAAACAAATGCCAGCCCAGGCTGCAATACTCAGCAAAACTCTCAATAATCATACATGGTGAAACTAAAATATATTCTATGTTAAATCCAAATTTGCATAGTATGTTTCTACAAACCCAGCCCTACAAAGATAATAGATGGAAAATGCCAACTCAAGGAGGGAAACTACACCCAAGAAAAAGCAAGAAAGTAATCTTTCAACAATCTTAAAAGAAGAGCCACACAAACATAAAAACAACATCGAAAATAACAAGAAGCAACAATCACTATTCTTTAATATCTCTTAACATCTGTAGACTCAATTCCACAATAAAAAGACATAGACTGACAGACTGGATCCATAAAGAGGACTTAGCATTTTGCTCCATACAGGAAACGCACCTCCGCGTGAAAGACAAACACTACATCAGAGGAAAGGGCTGGAAAATGATTTCCTAGGCAAATGTCCCCAAGAAACAGGCTGGAGTAGCAACTCTAATATTGGATAAAATCGACATTCAAACAAAAGTCATCAAAAAAGATTAGGAAGAATACTTCATATTCATCAAAAGAAAACTCTACCAAGAAGAACTCTCAATTCTGATCATCTGTACCCCGAATGCAAGGGCTCCCACATTAATAAAAGAAACTTTACTAAAGCTCAAAGCACACATTGCCCCTCACACAATAATAGTGGGAGACTTCATCTCCCCACTATCATCAATGGACAGATCTTAGAAACACAAACTAAATAGAGACACAGTGAAACTAGCAGATGTTATGAACCAAATGGATTTCATAGATATCTCACAGAACAGTTCATCCCAAATCAAAGGAATGTACCTTCTTCTTTGTACCTCATGGTATCTTCTCCAAAATTGATCATATAATTGATCACAAAAAAACCTCAACAGATATACGGAAATTGAAATAATCCCATGCCTCCTATCAGATGATTAAAGAAAAATGCTGGCCTTCAAAGGCAACAACAACAACAACAACAGGAAGCCCACATACACATGGAAGCTGAACAATGCTCTACTCAATGATAACATGGTCAAGGAAGAAATAAGGAAAGAAATTAAACTTCCTAGAATTTAATGAAAATGAACGTGCAACATACCCAAACCTACAGGACACAAGGAAAGCTGTGTTATTAGGAAAACTCATAGCTCTGAGTGGCTCAAAAAAGAAACTAAAGAGAGCATATATGAGCAGTTTAACAGCACACCTGAAAGCTCTAGAACAGAAAGAAGCTAATACAGCCAAGAGAAGTAGAAGGAAGGAAATAATCAAATTAAAAGCTGAAATCAACCAAGTAGAAACTAAAAGAACTATACAAAGAATCAACAAAACAAGGAGCTGGTTCTTTGAGAAAATCAACAAGAAGGATAAAGCTCTGATTATAACCAGAATAATCAGAGGGCACAGAGACAGTATCAAAATTAACAAAATTAGAAATGAAAAGGGAGATATAACAGCAGATTCTGAGGAACTTAAAAAAAAGTCATCAGCTCCTTCTACAAAAGCCTATACTCAAGTAAATTGGAAAATCTGGATGAAATGGACAATTTTCTAGATAGATACCAAATACCAAAGTAAAACAGTCCCATAACCACTAAAGAAATAGAAGCAGTCATTAAAAGTCTCCCAACCAAAAAAAGCCCAGAACCAGATGGTTTCAGTGCAGAATTCTGTCATCTCTTCAAAGAAGACCTAATACCAATACTCTTCAATCTATTCCACAAAATAGAAACAGAAGGAACACTACCCAATTCATTGTATGAGGCCACAGTTACACTGATACCAAAACCTCACAAAGACACAACAGTAAAAGAAAAGTTCATACCAATTTCTCTTATGAATATGGATGCAATAATACTCAAAAAATTCTTGCAAAATGAATCCAAGAACACATTAAAACGATCATTCCCCATGATCAAGTAGGTTTCATCCCAGAAAAATCCATATGGTCTTTTTGTTAGATGCTGAAAAAGCACTTGACAAAATTCAACATCCCTTCATGATTAAATTCTTGGAAAGATCAGGAATTCAAGGAGCATACCTGAATATACTAAAAGCAATATACAGCAAACAAGTGGCCAACATCAAGCACGATAGAGAGAAACTCAAAGCATTCCCACTAAAATCAGGGACAAGGCAAGGTTGACCTCTCTCTCCCTATTTATTCAAAATAGTATTTGAAGTTCTAGCTAGAGCAATTAGACAACAAAAGGAGGTCAAAGGGATACAAAGGGAAGAAATCAAAATATCACTGTTGCAGATGATATGATGGTATACTTAAGTAACCCAAAAAACTCCACCAGAGATCTTCTACAGCTGATAAACAACTTCAGCAAAGTGGATGGATACAAAATTAACTCAAACAAATCAGCAGCCTTCCTATACTCTAAGTATAAATAGGCTGAGAAAGAAATTAGGAAAATGACACCCTTCACAATTGTCAAAAACAATATAAAGTATCTTGGTGTGACTGTAACCAAACAAGTGAAAGATCTGTATGACAAGAACTTCAAGTCTCTGAAGAGAGAAATCGAAGAAGACCTCAGAAGATGGAAAGATCTCCCATGCTCATGGATCGGCAGGATTAATATAGTTAAAATGGCCATCCTGACTAAAGCAATCTACATATTCAATTCAATCCCCATCAAAATTCCAACTCAATTCTTCATAGACTTAGAAAGAGCAATTCTCAAATTCATATGGGATAACAAAAAAACCCAGGATAGCAAAATCTATTCTCAACAATGAAAAGACTTCTGTGGTAATAAGCCTCCCTGACCTCAAGCTTTACTACAGAGCAGTAGTGATATAAACTGCATGGGTTTGGTAGAGTGACAGGCAGTCAGATCAATGGAATAAAATTGAAGACCCAGAAATGAACCCACACACTTACAGTCATTTGATATTTGACAAAGGAGCTAAAATCATCCAGTGGAAACAAGACAGCATTTTCAACAAATGGTGCTGGTTCAACTGGCAGTCTACATGCAAGAGATTTCAAAATGATCCATTCATATCTCCCTGTACAAAGCTCAAGTCCAAGTGGATCAAGGACCTCTACATAAAACCAGATATACTTAATCTAATAGAAGAGAAATTGGGGAAAAGTCTCGAACACATGGCACAGGAAAATGAATATTTGACTACAGTTGAAGTACAAGAAAATTAACTTAATTCAATCTTATAAGATGATAGTTGCCTTTATAAAGAGGAAATAGATACCTTTAAAAATACAGGAAAATACAATCACAGAGGTGTAGAAAATGAATACAACTGTACATTATTTGAAAATGGACATAGAAGCATTAAAATATACAAACTAAGAGAATCCTGAGAGGTGGAAAATCTAGGTAAGCAAACAGGAACTACATATGCAAGCATCAACACCAGAATACAAGAGGTAGAAGAGAGACTCACAGGCAAAGAAGAAATGATAAAAAGAAATAGATACGTCAGTCAAAGAAAATGTTAAATCTAAAAAGTTCCTGACACAAAACATCGAGGAAATCAGAGAAACTACAAAAAGAGCAAAACTAAGAATAATAGGAGTAGAAGAAGAATAGTCCAGTTCAGAGGCTCAAAAATATTATTGATAAATGCATATACAAATATTTCATAACCTAAAGAAAAAGATGCCTTTAAACATACAAAAGACTTACAAAACACCAAATAGGTTGGATCATCAAACTAAATCCCCCACCCCAAAGCAAAGCACTAAACATAAAGAATATTTAAAGGTGCAAGGGAAAAAGATCACAGAATATGTAAAAGCTGACCTATTAGAATTATACCTGATTTATTATTATTATTATTATTATTTTATTTTTACAATTGAGTTCTTCCCCCCTCCCTGTGCACTATCAAACTGTTCCTCATCCCATTTGTCCTTTTTCCTCTGTGTCCAAGTAGATGCCCTCCCCCTGATAGGATTCCCCACTACCTAGAGCCTCTAGGTATAGGTCTTCTCCCACTGAGGCCAGACCAGGCAGTTTTCTGCTGTATATGTGTTGGGGGCCTGAAAACAGCTCTTGTATGCTGTCTGGTTGGTGGTTCAGTGTCTGAGGAATTTCAGGGGTTCAGGTTAGTTAAGACTGATGGCCTTCCTATAGGGTCACCCCCTTTCAGCTTCTTCCAGCCTTTTCCTAATTCAATGACAAGTGTGGCCAACACCAGTTCAATGGTTTGATATAAACAGCTACATCTTCCTCAGTCAACTGCTTGTTGGGCTTCTTCGAGGACAGTCATGTTAGGCTCTTATCTGTAAGTACATCATAGCATCAGTAATAGTGTCAGGCTTTGGAGTCTCCATTTGAGCTGGGTCCAACTTTGGGCCTGTCGCTGGACCTTCTTTTCCTCCATTTCCATCCCTGCAGTTCTTTCAGACACAAACAATTCTGGGTCAGAGTTTTGACTGTTGGATGGAAACACCATTCCCTCTCCCCGCAGTAGGGCATTTCATCTAAGGTTCCTCGCTTTGAATGCTGAAAGTTTCTCACCTCCCAGGTCTCTGGTACATTCTGTGTGTTCTCCCCAACCTCCTACCTCCTGGGGTTGCCTGTTTCCATTCTTTCTGCTGGACCTCAGGGCCTCAGTCCTTTTCTCCACACCCAATACCAGATAATGTTCACATCTTCTCCCCCCTCCTTATCTCTCCAAGGTCCTTCCCTCCCTTCCCCCTTGTGATTGCTTTCCTTTTCCCCCCAAGTTGTTCTGATGTGTCTTCTCTTGGGCTCTTCAGATTGTTGACCTTTTTAAGATTTGTGGGCTGTATCTTGGGTATTGGGTACTTTATTTTATTTGTTTATTTATTTATTTATTTATTTAGGCTAACTTCCATTTATTAGTGAGTACATACTATGCATGTCCATTTGGGTCTGAGTTATCTCACTCAGGATACTATATTATCGTTCCATCCATTTTCCTGTAAAGCTCATGATGTCCTCCTTCTTAATCTCTGAGTAGTATTCCATTGTGTAAATAAACCACATTTTCTGTATCCATTCTTCAATTGTGCAACCTCATCGTTGTTTTCAACTTCTGGCTATTGCAAATAAGGCCATTATAAAAGCGGTGGACTAGGTGCCTCTTTGGTATGGTGGGGCATCTTTTGGGTATATGCCCTTCCTGAGGAACCTTCAGGTTGGTTTCCAGAATGGTTGTAACAATTTCCAATCTCACTAGCAATGGAAGATGTTCCTATTTCTTCACATCCTTGACAACATGTGCTGTCACTTGAGGTTTTGATCATAGGCATTATGAACAGGGACCCTAAAAGCCAGAAGGGCATGGGAAAACATCTTTAATCTCTAAGAGATAAGAGATGCCACTCTAGATGATTTAACAAAACATTCAATCACCATGGATTAAGAAAAGATATTCTATGACAAAAGTATATTTAAAGCACTATCAATCTACAAGTACAGCCCTACAGAAGATAATAGAAGGGAAACTCCAACCTATGGACTTAATTATACCCCAAAAAATACAGGAAATAAATAATTCCATACTAGCACAACCAAAAGAAGAGAAGCACACACACACACACACACACACACACACACACACACACAGAGAGAGAGAGAGAGAGAGAAACACAGATACATACACACACACGTGCAAACACACACACACACACACAATTAGTACCAACATTATAAAAAAAAATTAACAATCCTTGGTTATTACTCTCTCTCAACATTTATGGATGCAATTTCCCAGTAAAAACACATAGGCTAACAGAATGGATTTGAATACAGGATGCATCATTCTGCTGCACAAAAGCATGCCACCTTTACAAAAATGTTGGGCATTACCCAAGATAAAAGAGCTCAAAAAAATTTCCAAGCAAATGGACCCAAGGAGCATGATGGTGTAGTTCTTCTAATATCTAACGAACTAAACTTCCAACCAAAATTAATCAAAATAAGTGGGGAAAGACACTCCACCACACTCACCAAAGTTAACATCTCACCAAAATGACATCTCAATTTTGAACATATATGTCCCTAACATGCAAGGGCACTCATATTCATAAAATAATTTTTATTAAAGATTAAACCACATGTTGATCCCTCACATTTACAGTGGGAGACTCAATGCCTTACTCTTACCAATGGACAAATCATTGAGCCTGAAAATAAACAGAGAAACAGTGAAACTCACAGAGGTTATACATCAAATGGGCATAACAGATGTCTTCAGAACCTTTCATCATATCACAAAAGTAAGTACCTCTTCTCAGAACCTCATGAAATCTGCAATATTAACCATATACTTGGTCACAAAGCAAGCATCAACACATACAAGAAAATTTACATAATTTCTTCTATATTATTAGAGAAGACTGTCCATTCTATGGATATCTATTCAATATAGTACTTCAAAATTTACCTAGGGTCAAAGTATTACTGACTGCATAGGATACGGGAACATACACAATTGACCCAAAAATTTCTACCAGAGAACTCTTATACCTGATAAATACCTTCAGTTAAGTTGCTACATATAAGTTTAATTTAAAAACAAAATTAGTAGCCCTAATTGGGCTGAGAATGATATCAAGGAAACAACACCATTCACAATAGGTACAAATAATATATAATAACTTAGTGTAACTCCAACCCAGCAAGTGAAAGAACTGTATGACAAGAACTTCAATTCTTTGAGGAAAGAAATTTTAGAAGATATCAGAAGATGAAAACATCTCCCAGGCTCATGGAACTATGGAATTAACACAATAAAATGGCATCCTTCCCAAAAGTAATCTACAGATTTGATGTGATTCCCATTAAAAGTCCAAGACAATTCTTTACAGATATTGAAAGAACAATACTCAACTTCATAATGAAAAACAAAAATCCATGATATCTAAAACAATTCTGTACAACGAAAGAAGTTCTGGAGCTATCACCCTCTGTAATTTCAAGCTCTACTACAGAAAAATAATAACATAAATATGCATGGTATTAGCATAAAAACAGACAGTTTAATCATTGGAAATGAAGAAAAGTCCCAGAAGTAAATCCACACATCTATGGAAACTTGAATTTTGATAAAGTCAAAATTATACAATGGAAAAACAGGAAGCATCTTCAATTAAATTGTGATGATCTAACTGGGTGTCTGCAAGTAGAAAAACTAAGTAGATCCATATATAGTACCCTGCACAAAACTAAAGTTTAAGTGAATCAAACAACTCAACATAAACCCAGATATACTGGACGTGATGGAAGAGAAATCAGGATAGTATTGATCACCTTGGCACAGGGGACAACTTCCTGAATAGAACCCCCATAGCTCAAGCTCTTAGATTATCAATTAATAAATTGGACTTCATTAATCTGAAAAGCTCTATAAGACAAAAGATACCACAAATAGGAAAAACTGGCTGCCTTCAAAAAGGGAAAATATCTTAAATAACCCCATATCTGATGGAGGTTTGATATCAAAAAACAAGAAGAACTCCAGAAACTAGACAGCAACAAACCAAATAACTTAATTAAAATACAGAGTAGCAATCTAAACATTTCTCAACAGAGGAATCTCTAATGGCCAAGATGCACTTAACGAAATATTCCATATTCTTAGCCACCAGGGAAAGGCAAATCAAAATGAATCTGAGATTCCATTTTACATCTGCAGAATGACTAAGATAAAAAACAAAAAGCAAAAAAAAAACCTCAAGCAACATCCCATTCTAGTGAGGATGTAGAGCAAAAAATGTTCCACCATACCACAAGGTAAAATGCTCAAATATGCTCATAGCAGCTTTATTCATAGTAGCCAGAAATGGGAAAAAAAATTGCATGTTCCCTCAACTGAAGAATGGATAAAGAAAGGGTTTTTAATTTGCACAGAGGATTATTACTCAACTGTTAAAAGCAATCACACCATGAAATTTGTCTACAAATGGACGGTATAAGAAAGATTATCCTGAGTGAGCAACTGAGACACAGAAAGACAAACATGGTATGTACTCATTTACAAGTAGATATTAGCTGTGAAGTAAAGGATAATCATTCTACAATCCACCAATCTATTAAGCTAAGTAACAAGGAGGTTTCAAAGTGGAATGTATGAATCTCACTGAGAAGGAAAGCTAGAACTGACATCATGATTGACAGGTGAAGAGGACTGGAGGTGGGTGGGATTTGGGATAGGAACCACAGGGGTCAAGACTGAGGGAAAGAATACCAGTATGAGACAATTGGCGTGGAGGTGGGCTCTACGGGATGAACTAGAAACCTAGGGAAATGGAAACTCACAGGAATTCAAGAGGATGACTCTAGCTAAAATTCCTAGCAAGCAGACATTTGAAGCCTGAATTGTCTTTCTCCTGTAATCAGGCAAGATTTCTAATGGAGGGATTGGGACACCAACCTAGCTACAAAACCTTCAACCTACAATTTACCTGGCCTACATGATGTGCAGGGATAAAGATGGAGCACAATGTAAGGGAGAGAACAACCACTGACTGGTCCAACTTGTGACTCATGCCATGAAAGAGAGACCACTCTTAAGGTGATTCTGCTATACTTGTAGACAGAAGCTTAGCATAACTGTCACCAGAGAGACTTCATCCACCAACTGAATGGAACAGATGCAGAAACCAATAGTCAAACATTGGGTGAAGTGTTAGGAATCCTTCAGAGGAGGGAAGGAAGGAGTTTGAAACCGGGGTTGGGGGGGGGAGCAAATTAACACAAGAAAACACAGAATCAATTTACCTCGGTTTATAGGGCTCATGGATAATGAAAAAACAGCTAGGAAGCCTACATGTGACTGACCTAGGCCCTCTGCATATATGTTAATGTTGTGCAGCTTGGTCTTCTTCTAGAACTCCTAACAGTGGTAGACTGGGTGTCTCTGACTCTTCTGATTTTGGAACCATTCTTCCTACTTGATTGCTTCAGCCCAGCCTGAATAAGAGGAGAGATGTCTCATCATACTGCAACTTGATATGCCAGGGCTGATTGAGATCCATGGAAGATCTCCCCTTATCTGAAAATAAATGGAGGAAGAATGGACGGCAGGAACGGAGGATTGGTAGGAAAGAATTGAGAGGACTGGAGGGAGGTGAAACTGTTGTCAGAATGCAAACTTAGTTAATTAATCAAATTAATGTAACCCTGTTTATACACAGGAGTAACTACTAAGAGCCACGATATGGTGTGCCTCGACAACTCTGGCTCTGATGAGGTATCCTAATTTGAGATATATTGTACCTTCACATATTGTTTCTTCATTTTCCCTCTTGAACTCATTGGGCATTATATTAGAAAATATTCAAATCAAGTAATTTTTTAAAGTAAAGTTATAACTTTTAAATACATTAAAATATATGTACACAATTTTAGGGCTCTGTTCAAATGAAAACATCTACGAAATTCTACAGCACCTAAGAGTCAAGGAACAGTTTGGAGGAGGACGTAAAACAAGTTTAAGAGTCAGAGGATCTGGGAATACTTTCATTAAGATTATATCTCATAGCATCAACAGAAGCTCTACCCATAAAGGTCACCAGCATAACTGTCCAAATATGATCCAAGCATGGATAACAGAAAAGGATGTCAAACTAGATGAAGAAATACCCACAAGTTAGGATCCCTACAGAGGCAACCCAGGAAACTTAGGACTGGGAAAAGTGGTCTGCCTTTGGCAAAAGCATAGCTATTGCTTGTTCAGTAACAAATGGTCAATTCTGAAAACATAGGTGCAAGAAAATAGATTATATTTAGTAAATAGATAATAGGAATAACAATATATATACAATTACATATACACAATATATACATGTATAAACAATTAGTAAAAGCAAAACACATGAATTTGAAAGAGAGTGTGGGGCATTAAGGATGAGGATTTGGAAAGAGAAAAAGGGAAAAATGTACATACATTAACCTTAAAAATGTAAGAAATATATGTATTTTAGATCTTTTGATAAAAAACTTTAAAAATGCCACATCAAAAGATAAACTATTTATTTAGTTCAAATTCCTTACCTCTGAAAATATATTACAGCACACCATATTAATATTTTATTATTGATGGACCTTGAAAGTCAGTAGTTTTCTATTGTGGGGGTTATATTTTATTCTAGCACATTATCTGGGGATTGTTTTAGGTATTTCTGGGAGTTTTTTGCTGTTATTTTTATTTTTGAAAATCTATATATGTCTGAAAGTTTTCATTATCACTTATTTCAATATTCATGATAGTGTTTAGGTTGAAGCAGACTTTAGAATTATCATCCTACTTGCCTGTCTATCTACATGTCAGTATGAACATAACAAAAACCTTAGGCAGAGTAGCTAACTTTCTCTTTTCTTCTATATTGTATAATTGTATACAGGAGTGCTGTGCTTGCATTATTCTCAATGCCCCTTCTTTCTGCAAGTGCCCAGGTGGCCATCAACCATCATTACACCCATGAACGCTTCTTTATTGTTGTTATATAACGTGTTATATAACTTATTGAGCCTATCTAGTGTTTCTCATATATATATATATAAATATATATATATTTTTATGTATGTATGTATGTATATATATACATGTGTATGTATATATATATATATATATATATATACAGAGAGAGAGAGAGAGAGAGAGAGAGAGAGAGAGAGTATTTATGACTGACTATTTGAGTTTGGATGGCCTATCAGCAGCCTCATCACATAGAGAATACAGGATCTTTCTGTGACTTTCTTAACATAGATTGATTTTGTTTTTAAGAAGAAGAAAAATGATATGGTTTGACAGGATTACTGGATTTCTAACCTGGGCACTTGGCTTGGTCCAGGGCATTAGTTGCCAATCTAGTCATTCAGAACCATACCTAAAACAAACATATAGAATCCTCTGCCTATATTGTCCTTTCTGCTCTAGCCAGATGCATTGCTCCTGGTTTCAGAGTTAGACAGGGTCATGCCTTTGTTCAGCAAAGTAGGAAGGGAGCAAGAAAAGAAACATAGAAATGGCAATTTCACAATATGCCTCAAAGCCACAATATCAGGCAGATCAATTATAGAAAGAGTTCATAGAAAAGTTAATGATATGGGTACTGATTGCTTTAAAATATCGAGTGCTTGAAAATTCTGCAAAATTTCTTCAAGTAGCCTGAAGGGTACATGTTCTCCAGCTACAAAACAATGTGGTAATGTTTTGCAGTAAAAACAAGGCCTGAGAACTTTATGGAACTCATTGGATTATTGGGACTATAAGCACCAGGGCTTGTGCATTAATTCTGTTTTTAAGCTTTAGCTCTATGGAATTTTAACCAGTAGAGATTTTACTTAATATATGCTTCTAATTGCATTCTCCTTTGGTGACTTAAATATAGGAATTTATATTCTTCAATCTGATTAATAATTTAGCTAAGATTTGAGTACATTAAAGAGTATAATTTTTATTTTCTACGATTTCTCTAAACATCTGAGGGTAATAAAGGTCATGAAAATTCCTGAGAAGAGTAAAATACAGAGAAGAGATGATTTTCCAGACATGGTGATCAGTTTGAGTAGATTCTGTTTCAGATGCTTGTGAATATGCAGAATTATTTTAAAGCATGTATAAAGAGAAAAATACTGGAACGTAGAGCAGAAATGAAGCCTAAGGGAAAAAAGGCAAAATTAACTGAAGATATTGGCTAAGTATAATGAAGGGAAATGTATTACTCTTTTTAAGAAGTTGAAAATGCTATCTAAATTGCTATAATTTCTATTGCACTCACATTGTAATGATTTTTAAAAGATAGTTTAAATCTAATTAAATGTGCTATGTACTTTTCAAAAGTGAATATATTCTGAAATGAAATAATTATGGTTAACATTTTCAAAGACTGACCTTAAAATATCACTTCCTCCACTTCTAGCCATCCAAAATGGCAAACTATACTGGAATGAAAACCACACTTATTACTTACATAGGCAGATTCCATTATATATATTATTTCCTCCAGTTAAATTATCTCAGATGAAAGACACTTTGTTTATGCCGATAACACACTTTGGTGTTTTGCACTGGGTTCTTCTTTTATCTTACAAGAGCTGAAACTATATTTCACAGTTAAGAGTGGGAAATAAACAGAGAAGAATCAAAATGAAAATGAATAAGTATCTAATGTGGGACACTAGAAATCCCACAAGATACTTAATAGAAGTTCCTGAAACTTATCAGCCTATCACATCTCCATTTTGCAATTTCAAAGATTTTGTGAGCAGATGTCTCATAAAAAAGACCTTATGCTTTGCTTTCTTAGTCACTGCAACTATTTGTTTTCAGTAATGGATTTCTGTCTACCATGTGTAAATCACAAAGCTAGAGGGACCAGTTATTCCACGATTATTCTTAAGATTCCTTAGGTCGTTACTGCTTTTTCAATCAGCAATGGAATGCACAATATTTTTAAAATGTTGATGTTTCTAGACTTTTTTTTAACATCATGCATTTTTACCTTAATAGTTGACATTGTTCAATTAGTATTTGCCTCTCTAATTCAATTTTGGTCTCATAAATATAGTCTTCTCTTTATAGGTAATATTTGTATGAATTATTTTTCTAACATAATGACTGCTTTAAATAAACTGTCACATTTCTAAATAAAGCATTAGAAAAGAGCATTAGAAGGAGAGATGAGATGACCTAAAGTATATTCCTTCCTCTTTTGTTTATTCCTTTTTTAAATGTATTTTTATACTTTATTTACATTTCAAATGTTTTCCCCTTTCCAGATCTCCACTTTGGATTCTCCCTATTCCCTCCCCCCTCCTCCGCTTCTATGTGGGTATTCCCCCATCCACCTACCCACCCACTCTAATCTTCCCTCCATGGCATTCTCCTATACTGGGAGATCTAACACCCTCAGACCCAAGAACCTCTCCTCCCCCTGATGTCTAACAAGACCCTCCTCTGCCGCATATATGGCCAGCACCATGGGTACCTCCATGTGTATTCTTTGGTTGGTGGTTTATTCCTTTACCCCAAAAATTCCTAACATTTATAATGTTAGGCTTGTGTAATGAAAATAAAACCAGGAAGAAAAGCAAGCAAACAAACAAACAACAAACACTTGATTTCAGACTGTCAGAAGCAACTGCAAATGATTGGAACACTGTGATATTTTAAAACTTGGCTGCCTTAAGAACTTTCAAAGCATCCACAATAAATATTTTTATTTCTTTTTTTACCTGTGTTGAAAATACTACTTTCCAGCATCTGTGACAGAATGAAAGCTGTACAGGTATCACAATGCTGAAAGGAAATATTGGAAACATTATCCATAACAGGGTATCTGAATGATTGAAAATTACACACCACATTAAAGGTGATATTTTGAGCCTATAATTTGTGTACAAATATACACAATGACAAATTTACTGTAACCAGCTAATTAGCTTACTATTAATCAAGTCTGTAAACTCTGAAATAGCAATAGTGTATCTAAAATTAAGTTCAGTTATAAGCCAACCAGAAAGTACCAAAGAGCTTTGACAAACTTTTAGTTTTCTCTTACCACCCTACATTTATTCATTGATGGATGAGAAAACAGAGAGAGAGCAAAGGGTTTTCCTTTAAAAGTTCTTCTTCATCTATCATGGATAGAAAGCCGATGGGCTAGACGTTTTCTGCAGTGTACAGTGCCAAATCTCAATTCACAAGGTTTGATTAACTATAAGATTTTACAACAGATTCAATGAGTCATTCCCATGTATAGATAATAATGTATTATCAATTTCATATGTTAAAATAAGGTAATCAACTATGGTGCCACTATATAAACTGTTTTTAAATGTTTTCTAACGCTATGAAGAGTATTGCCAATATAGTCATAAGCTTTACAGATTTTTGAACATTTCATGATCTTTTTAACACTGAAACTGCACAGTAGTTTTATCCACTAAAAATGCTTGTTTCATGTTTAGTTAATGAAATATGTATTGGGTGATCTATGGTAAATATGATGTTTTGATTTGTGCCAAATTCCTTAGTTATATAATCTATATATAAGTCTCTTTTTCAGTGTGGGTTCAACTATGACTATCATATGCTATGGCTATCAAGAATAGGTTATAGAACCAACAACTTTATTTAATCACGAGACCTCCATTTGAGCTTCACTCCATTCATTTTCATTTCTTGATGTCTTCCAACCCATCTTGCTCTGACACACTATTTCTACCACCTCCTCAACCGGGTCCACCCCCAGGTTGAGATCTGGGGTAGGGATTTGATATTATAGGTTTTATAACTTATTCTTGAGAGCAGTATCATGCAGTATTGACATGTTGATCCATACAGTTATGAAACCAACAACACTTAAAGAGGACATACATTTGAAAGAAGCTTAGAAGACATGGGGTAAGAGGGAGAAGAAGCACATGATATAATTATATTTTAATTAAGTTATAAAAATTGAAACAATAAAGGAAAACTTTGCAGGGCAATTTTATTTTCTGAAAAGACTATTCTAATATGGTCAGACAAATGGTATTGTTAAATAGGGAGCATGCCAAAGTATAAAAAAAAAATAGTAGCATACACTCAAGAATCAATGAATTATGAAATATTTTATATCAGATATCATTTATCAAACTCCTATTCTAAAAGGAATCTGACAGACCTGAGAGTGTTGTCACACAGATCTAATTTCAAGGCAGAGGCAGATGGATCTCTGAAGTCATAGTCAGCCTGGTCTACAGAGGATATTTCAGGACAGTCAGGGAACAAAGAGAAACCATGTCTTTAATACCCCCTAATAATTATTTGGTTAACAATAAATAAATAAAAGGATGCTGGTAGCATTGACTCTGATGCTTTAACATTATTCATTTATATCTTTTATAAGAAATGTATGCTATTAAGATTTTGATTACATTAACAACAGCATCTCTTATTTTTAACTCATTAAATTGCCATAATTTACTTTTGGACAAAGTCTCATCTTTCTCACTTACCTTCATATTAACCTTTTCCATCTCCTACTAAGTATTGAGAGGTACTCAGTAAAAGTATTTTAATAGTATTTCTCAATAGATCTTTTTAGGATAATGTTTTTTAATTGTTTCCTTCCCACACTACCTTTGTGTCACTATTGCCCAGAATATTTTGAAGTCAGAATAGATTATAGATCAAAGGTTTTGTGGCTGGGTTGGCATTTATGTTTTGCTTTCGATAGCTTGCAGAGTACTTTCCTGTATCAAAAACACAGAAAATGATGGTGAAGTTTCTATGTAAGCACAAGCTCTGCCTCTCTATGTTCAGTGAGATGTGTGGTTGTTGTCTTCAACAACGGGGTTTTAATGTCAGCTTGACAATTATTTTTCCAACAACTTTCAGAATTTCCATGGGACCATTTTGACCAGACTCAACTGGATATATCACAGTCATGGTACTGGAAGCCTTCTTTGGGGTAAATTATCATTGGCAAACTTTTAAATATTTCCAAATATTAAGTAAATATTTTGAGTTTACTTACATCAAAATTTTCTCTTACAGACACACTTGAATAACTCTTTTTAAGTACATATCATATGGAGTTTCAGAAATTGTGTTCTGTATTTGAGTTTGCCATACATAATTAATGCTTATGAGTAGCTATTTGGGCTCATATGCACCTCTCTTTAAAAATTCTACTGAAGTGGACTGGAGCAATAACTCAGCAAACCAGAATACATGGCGATATTTCAGGTGACACAGGTTTGGTCCCCAGAACCCACTTTACATGCATCTCTAATGTGTTCATCATCCTATAATCTGATCAACAGGAGGGAACAAATGCCTATTAATAGAAACCTGGCCTATTACCCAGGGCTCATGAGGTCATGCATTTCAGAGGACATTCCAAGACATTAGAGATCCTCCATTCTCTTCTGGCCACTAAGGACAGGCACACATATGGAGTGTCTACTCACACTGTCACAGACACATGTACATATATAAAATTAAAAGTAAATTTTCAAAAATCCATGAAAAATGAACAACATAAATATAAACATATAAAGGGGCTGATATAAATAGCTAAGAATTTTCAGAAGACTATGTTAAATATAAAGAATTATTACATAACAGTGGAGAATGACAAATATGACATTAAAATTATTAAAAGTTATATGCCTTATAAATTTCCACTTATCTTCCCAATATATCTCATGAAGAAAAGCATATCTTCATTTCTTTTTGACAAAATGCATAGCCTCAGTGTAATGAGGGAATATATTCCAGACACTAATACTTTGTACTTTACCAAAACCATTCCAGCAACCAACTTTGCCTCAAAGTTAATAATTTTGAAAGTTATAAATAAAGATAAGACAGATAACATATGATATGTGAAAGATATTTAAAATGAAATAGCTCATCTATAAGAAGATGGTTTGGGGCTTGGGCTGAGAAAAAAAGACCAAATTAAAATTCTACAGAGTAGGTACTACTATATCATATCTAATGTCTTAATTCCATCTGTAAAAGGGAAGAAAAGATATACAGCAGCATTAATTTTAAACTATTTCTTAGTTATTTTACAATAGCATATATTGATACATACATTTTTATTTTTCTTTTTTTACAGAAATGTTTTTAATTTATTTTGCATACTTAATATTATTTATTTTATTTGTTTTCTTTTCCATTAATTAATTAATTTATTTGCTTTACATCATGATTGAAGCCCCCATCCTCCATCCTCCCATTCTACCCACACACAGGGCTGCTCTCTTCAATCTCTCCTTCTCCTTTACCACTGAGAATAGGGAAGACCTTGCTGTGTTTCAACCTACCCTAGCATCTCAAGTCACTGAAGGCCAAGGTACATCCTCTCCCATTGAAGCCAGACAAGACAGCCCAGTTAGAGGAACAAGATCCTCAGACAGGCAACAGAGTCAGGGTAAGTTCCTGCTGTAGTTGTTGGGGACCCACAAGAAGATCAAGCTGTGCACCTGCTACATATATGCAAGGGTCCTAGGTCCAGCTCTTATATGCTCCTTAGTCCATGGTTCAGTCTCTGGAAGCTCCCAAGAGTACTAATTAGTTGATTATGTTGGTCTTCTTGTAGAGTCCCTATTCCCTGTCGGTTCCTTAATCCTCCCAAATCTTCCACAAGACTTCTCAAGCTCTGCTTAGAGTTTGGTGTGGGTCACTAAATCTGTTTCCATTGGCTGCTGTGTAGAGCCTCTCAGAAGACAGTTATGATAGGCTTCTGTTTTAAAGCATAACAAAATATCATTAATAGTGTCAGGGATTGGTGCTTGCCCATGTGTTGGGTTTCACATTGAGTCAGTCATTGGTTGTCCATTCTCTCTACTTCATCTTTGTACACACAGTTCTTATAGACAGGACATATTTTGGGTAGAAGGATATGTGGATGGGTTGGTATACTTATCCCTCCACTGGGAGTCCTGCACGGCCATAACCCTCACAGATATGAGTCTCAGCTAGAGTGACCTGCAGAGACTCCCTGGAGCCTCCATCATCCCAGCTCTGTGCAATTCCTAAAGATGCCCTCTCCCCCTTGATTTCTGTTCAATCTCCAGCCTTTTTCCCTGGCAGCACTCCTTACATCCCATATCTTGCTTGTTCCCCTCTCCATCTCCTCTCCCACTCAGTTAGCTACCTTACTCCATCCACCTCTGATGACTATTTTTTTTTTTTTTTTTTTTGCCTCTTCTGGGTGAGATTCAAGCATCCTCCCTTATACCTCTTGTTACCCTCTTGTTACTTAGGTTCATTGGGTCTGAGGACTGTAGCATGGTAATCCTATACTTTATGGCTAATATTCACTTTTAAGTGCGTACATACCATGCATGCCCCTTTGGGTCTTTTATCTCACTCATGATGATATTTTCTAGTTCCATCTATTCAACTTCAAATTTCATGATGACATTGTTTTTAATGGCTGAGTAATATGCCATTGTTTAAATGAACCACATTTTCTTTATCTATTCTTGAGTTAAGGAGAAACTGGATTGATTCCAATTTCTGGCTATTTTGAATAAGACTGATATAAACTTACCTGAGCAGTTGTCCTTGGGGTATGGTGGAGTATCCATTGGGTATATGTCTACGATTGATATAGCTGGGTGTTGTGGCAGATATATGGCTAATTTTTTCAGCTCATCTACTGTGTTTTTATATCTCTACTTCACTTCCAACCTTTATTCCATATAAATCCTTTTAAATCCCGAAAAACTATGTAGGAGAGAAAGAAGCTTAGAGGAGAAAGAGGATATACACCTCTATAGGCTACTTCCTGCTGCTAAGGGAAGTCCTGGTTCTTGGGTCCAGTCCAATCTCCATTGTCAGGATATCTCAAACTTCTTGTTCTCAAACTCAAGCAACAGCAGCTAGGAGCAGGAGCAGAAGCAGTGGCCACAAAGCCCTCTCGGGGTTCTCTTATGTATATCCTTTACAGAGTCCCTAAAGTTTAACTGTCTGCAGCTGATAGAAAATCACCCCTATGACTAGAACAGGAAACAAACATAATTAAGGGCTGTGGACAAACTGAAGCAGCCCCATATATATTTTTTTTTTTTGTGAGTATATTACTGATAAAAATCATATGGGCATTATTCTTTCTACATGTTGACCACCAGTTGAACCAGCACCATTTGTTGAAATTGCTGTCTTTTTTCAACTGGATGGTTTTAGCTCTTTTGTGAAAGATCAAGTGATCATAAGTATATGGGTTCATTTCTGGATTTTCAATTCTATTCCATTGATCTACCTGCCTGTCACTGTACCAATGTCAAGCAGTTTTTATCACTGTTGCTAAGTAGTACAGCTTGAGGTGAGGTACAATGATTCCCCCAGAAGTTCTTTTATTGTTGAGAATAGTTTTTGCTATTCTGGGTTTTTTGTTATTCTAAAACAATTTGAGAATTGCTCTTTTTAACTTTATGAAGAATTGAGTTGGAATTTTGATGGGGATTACAATGAATCTGTAGATTGCTTTAAACAAGATAACCATTTTAATTATATTAATCCTGCCAATCCATGAGCATAGGAGATCTTCCCATCTTTTGAGGTCTTCTATGATTTCTTTCTTCAGAGACTTGAAGTTCTTGTCATACAAACATAACTTGTTTGGTTAGAGTCACACCACGATATTTTATATTGTGTGTAACTATTGTGAAGGGAATAATTTCTCTAATTTATTTTTCAGTCCATTTATCCTTTGATTATAAGAAGGCTACTGATTTCTTTGAGGTGGTATTGCATCTGGCCACTTAGCTGGAGTTGTTTATCATTTGTAGGAGTTTTCTGTTGGAGTTTTTGCAGTCACTTAAATATACCATCATATCATCTGCAAATAGTGATACTGTTACTTCTTCCTTTCTAATTTGTATCCCTTTGACATCCCTTTGTTGTCTAACTAAGTTCATAGCAGCCATTTTTATAATAGCCAGAAGCTGGAAACAAGCTAGACATCCCTCAACAGAGGAATCGATACAGAAAATATGGTACATTTATACAACAGAATACAACTTAGTTATTAAAAACAATGACTTCATGAAATTCTTAGGCAAATGAATGGATCTTGAATATATCCTGAGTGAAGTAACCCAGTCACAAAAGAAAACACATGGTATGCACTCACAGATAAGTTGATATTAACCCAAAAACTCAGAATACCCAAGATTCAATTCACAGACCATATGAAGCTCAAGTAGAAGGAAGATCAAAGTGTGGATGCTTCAATGCTTCTTAGAAGAGAGAAGAATATACTCACAGGACAAAATATAGAGACAAAGTGTGGAGGAGAGACTGAAAGAAAGACCATCCAGAGACTGCCCCACCTGGGGATCCATCCCATATACAATCACCAAACCCAGACACTGTTGTGGGTGCCAGGAAGTACTCGCTGACAGGAGCCTGATATAATTGTCTCCTGAGAGGCTCTGCCAGACTCCAACCATTGGACTGAGCATGGGGTCCTGCATGGAGGAGTTAGAGAAGAGACTGAAGGAGCTGATGGGGGTTGCAACCCCTTTGTGGGAGGAACAGTGTCAACTGGCCAGACACCCCAGAGTTCCCAGGGACTAGATCACCAACCAAAGAGTATACATGGAGGGACCGATGGCTCCGGCCACTTATTTTGGACATCAGTGAGAGGAGTGGCCCTTGGTCCTCATGTTGGGGAATGCCAGGGTGGGAAGGCAGGAGTGGGTGACTAGGTGGGTGGGTAAGTACCTTCAGGGGAGGGGGATTGAATATGGGATTTCCAGAGGGGAGACCTGGAAACATTTGAATTGTAAATAAAGAAAATATCCAATAAAAAAATTCAAATGGGCTGCAATGTTCAATGCCAGATTTTAATTAACCTTATTATTCACAAGAATTGACAAACTGCATGATTTTACGAGAGATTCAGTGGCTTACCCTCTGTGTATAACAATATATTAACACTTTGGAATGTTAATTCAAGGCATTCAACAATGCTATAACTATATTAAATTATTTTAAAATGTTTTCTAAGAATATAAACTGTACTATTACTACATGACTAGCTTTACAGACTAATGCTCACTATGGAACATGTGATCTTTTTAATATTGAAATTGAACAGAACATTTATCTATCAAAAATGTTTGTTTCTAGTCTAATGAAATATATATTGAGTGAGGTCTGGTAGGAAGCATACTTGGAGTTATGTCAAATTATTCATGCAACCTACTTGTGCATCACTCTTACCTACTTGTGCAACCTACTTGTGCATCATCAAGTGTAGGCCAACCCTTGATTATCACATACTGTGGCTATTCATCAGAATGTTTCATTAAATACCAAACCAGTGTGCACATATATGCAAAATTCTGATTAGAAACTATAAGCAATGTTAACCATAAAAGCTGTACTGTCAGACTATTTACTTTCTGCTTAAGTTTTATTTATTTTCTGAGTATAAATTTTTCCAGATAGATTACTTTATCCTCTTCTGATATAAAGTCTCTCTCTTTGCCTAAAACTCTCTTCATATACGCAGGGATTTCAATTTCTTCTAGAATTTTTTTCCAAGTGTTTATTTATTTGATTCACTCTTTTGTTTGTTTTCTTTAATTTATTATTATTATTATTATTATTATTATTATTATTATTATTTAATCTCTTTTGACAGTTTAGTCATTATTCTCCTCCTGGTCTACCCTCTGATAGTTCCTCATCCCATTTTTCTCCTCAGTATCCAAGAAGATGTTTCCTGCCCCCTCCAACCCACTAACCCTCCCTGGGGCATCAAGCCTCTTGAGGGTTCAGTGAATCTTCTATAACTGAGGCCAAGCCAGGCAGTCCTCTGCTATATATTTGTTTGGAGTTTCATATCAACTGAGGTATGTTACCTGGTTGGTGGCTCAGTGTCTGAGAGATCTCAAGAGTCCAGGTTATTTGAAACTGCTCGTCTTCTTATGGGGTTGCCTGCATCCTCAGCTTCTTCCAGCTTTTCCCTAGTTCAACCACAGAGGTCCCACATTTCTGTCTTTTGACTGGGTATAAGTATATGCCTCTGACTCTTTCAGCTGCTTGTTGGGCCTCTTAGAAGGCAGTCATGATAGGCTTCTATCTATGAGCAAACCAAAGCATCAGGTCTTTAGCCTCCCCTTGAGATGGATCCCCAATCTCAAAGCATTTATTATCTATCATCTGATAGTAGCTTGAAGAATAAATATTTCAGACAGGTGTCAGCAGAAGACACATTTTAGAACACTGTACTGATTTTTTTTTTTTTTAAACTGGGCATGGTAGCAGTGAATGACTTTAATTTTCACATTCAGGAGGTTGAGATGGATCTCTAGTTTTGAGAACAGCCTGGTCTATAGAGCAAGTTTCAGGACAGCCAGGTAGCAAACAAGTTTTCTTCATTTTTTTTCTTTTTTTTACGTTTCACTGTGCTGTGGAAGTATGAGCATAGAGAGATCATTAAAACTCTTTTGTCATTACTTGGTACTGGAGACTTCTTTTAGAATGTTTTCCCCAAAACCAGTTTAAAACATGATAACATAACCTAAGGCTGAGTAGCAGCAAGTTAAGCGATGTATCCTCAGCAGTTAACATATCACCTTGTGCAAGTGGCCCATTTGAACACTTCAGAAACCAAAGATGAGAGGGGGAACATAAAAGCACTGAGGACATTAACAGTTGTTTCCAGTCTCAGAAGCAATGGGAGAAAACTGTGTCCAGAGCGACACTGTTTCCTCCCTCTGTTGAAACATTTCATTCAAAAATTCTGTCCATACATACAGCACCCACAACCTATGAATCTGCTTCATTCCAGAATTCTGCCCAGAATGTGGAAAACAGAGAAGTTATGAATGGTAAACAGACAGGACTATTCATGCTTCACAAAACAAAGGATGAACTGAGGTATTTTCTGTATGAATTAAGATGTTCTTATTTCCTTAAATTTGGCATCATTTTATTTAATGGACTTTAGGTGATGTAATTTTGTAGAGGATACTAAGAAATGTAGAACTGTGTAATAAATTACATTTTAATTCAAGCATCAATTACTTATTCCTTTCTCCCATTTTGCTGTACTGTCTTCTTAATTCCTGTCTTTCATCATTTCCAGTTGTGAACAATTCAAAGCAGAATAATATTACTTCCTCTTAACATGACCTAACCCTGATGTTTTCATGATGTTTTTAAGAATGAATCTCTTTGGTTTCATCTAATTAAAGGTCCATGTTATCATAAAAGCCAATAACAACACTTTCTTTCTGAATATTCACTAGCTTATACAGCCATATCAATATAGGCTGTGGTGGAAGTCACAAAGACCACAAAATGATTTACTCTTCAAAACATTTTACTTTATGTCATTCCAATATATGTACCAGAACTCCTCAACAAGAGAAACACTTCATTACAGATACACTGCCAATGAAAGCTGATTGTTGTTAAGAAGCATCTACATGGTCTTGCTGACTACCACATTTTACCTTTTGTCTGCATGTTGTTTCAATATAATTTATTCCTTGTTGATTGTATAATAAATCTCATCTCAATTCTGAATCTTATTGAAACATTACATAAATGATAAATCATGTTTGATCACTTGATATATCTGAAAGTGTTCACAGTACAGATTTAGTTTGATATTTTTAATAAACATTTTGAAGTTTACCACCACAACTTAGTTCTTTGTAGCCATGAGGCTGAAAATCATTAAGAACTGTTATCCTGCAAATAACCATAAATATATGCACTATGATTTTTATTTATATAAAATAACTACAGTTCTTTTGTTACAAAATTTTTAATTTTACCATCAAGTAACATAAATTAGATGATTTATGCTTTTTTCTTTAGTGCACTAAAAGTTTTGACATACAAAGTTTTATAGCATAGGAATGATTTTTTTTGTCATCTTAACATGTATTTAACTTGCCATGTACATCAAAGTACCATAGTTACAAACTTTTGAGTGACTTAACACAATGAATAAAATATTATGATTATAATGGAACTTTGCATACTGAAACAATATAATTTATTTAGCATATAATGCATTTTTCACCACTGATTTCTTATTTTCAGTTGTCTGAAATACAGCTAGATTGGAAAAATAGAACATGGGAAGATTTCCAAGACTCACTCTTGGAAGGTATTAAAGCAAGATAAATGATACTAGAGAGATATAGAAATAATTAAAAATAATGAATGAGTCAAAACTAGAGACTTCCCTGAGCCCTGTATTCATCTCCAGTGAATCAGGCAGATCTTTCCCTACAAACTTTCTTCCCCCTACCAGTTAGTTTGTTGCAGTCCCCAATTGCTGCAGACACTCCCTAGGAATCCATAGGCCACCTGGACTAGGGAAGAAGTAAGGATAACTGTGGATATTCCCCTCTCCATCTATCATTTAAATGCAATTCCGAATCTCATTCCCATCTCCATAGAAACTTTCTACTGCAGCATTTTCTCACTTTCTGCTCTCATTCCAAGGTGACTAACTAAATAGATCCTGGTGGAAAACACTTCTTCCTTCCTTCCTGTGGAGATCCTAATCCATAGTCCCCTGCAGAGGAGTGAGCAATCAATACTCACATTTGATCTGGGAAACCAGTGGCCACACCTGTCAGAATGCCAGAAAATTTTCCTACCCAGCAACACACAGATATGATCAGGAACAAAATGTCAACCCAACAAACACAGAACCAGAGAGCATTACCTAGAATTACAATATTTCCAATCTCAGATGCTTAGATACGAGCACAATAGAACACTCAGTATCATCCTGGAGAGTAGGACATAACTAGACTCAGCAACCCTATCATAGCAAGCCTGAATTTTACAACATAACTGAAGAACAAAAATGCCTTAAAATATGTTTTATGGCTATGACAGAATTGCTTTGTAGAGGAATTTTAATCCAGAATCATGGCAGCTCTGGCAAGGGATCATATCTAAACACCTAGATCTATGTTATTCTGCTGAAATGCAGACATACCACACATCTTTAATCCCTCTGATTACAATATAGAAATTCTCTTAGTACACATCTTTACTCCCCAAAAAAATGTAGGTAAGGTTAGTTTGGAGGAGGAAGAAGCCGATTTTAAAATGGCATCTAATTAAGGGTCAGATAAAGTGATGAATCAGAAAAAGACTTGACAGAATGAGTCAGAGAGAGGATACACTCAAATCTTATGAGAAGAGCACAGAAAAAAAGAGGCTACTTAAGAGAATATCAAAGAAAAGTGTCTTAAGGTAACAATGCAGAAAAGAGGGAGGGCAGGGGAGAGAGAGAAAGAGAGAGAGAGAGAGAGAAAGAGAGAGAGAGAGATTTTACCTGGACAGTTTAACAGAAACAGATAAAGACAGAATGAGCCACAAAATGAAACAGATACAGTAGATTTGATCAGATTGCATAGTTTGGGGCTAAGCAGAGCAATTGAATGAGCAACCTAGAGAAGCCAGGTTGGAGAGGAGTTTTTGAAACAAATAGCTGAGTTGAAACAGCCAGCCAGAGTTCAGAAAGTGTTAGATAAGGTGAGCTTTTTCAGCTGTAAACCTCTGAGGTAACAATTACATTTGGTGAATAAAAAAGTTACTTTTACAATTACTAAAGAAGAAATTAATAATAAAGAAGAAATAATAAAAATAAATCTATAGCAACACACACAGAAACAAAGAAATGAAGAGTTTACTTCCAGTAGATAGACAAGGACTCAAGAGGAGGGATGGTGTTGCCAACTCACAGTCAACATTTCTGACCCAGAAATGTTCCTGTCTAAAAGAACTGTAGGGATATAAATGAAGAAGAGACTGAGGAAAAGGTGGTCCAGTGACAAGCCCAGCTGGGGATCTATCTCATGGGGAGACACCAAGACTGGACACTATTACTGATGCTATGATGTGCTCACAGACAGGAGCCTAGCATGGCTGACCTCTGAGAATCCCACACATCACTTGACTGAGACAGATGCAGCTACTTAAAAGCAGCTTACATAAGCTTGGACTGAGTTTATGTACCTTTGTGGTTGAATTAGGAAAAGAAATGTAAGAAGCAGAAAAGGAGGGTGACCCCACAGGAAAACCAGTAGTCTCAAATAACCCAAACCCCTGGGAGCTCCCAGAAACTGAGCCACAAACCAGACAGCATACCTGAGCTGGTCTGAAGATATAGACACATAGATAGCAGAGGACTGTCTGGTCTGGCCTCAGTGGGAGAAGATTTACCTCATCCTCAAAAGACTTGAGGCTCCAGGGAGGGAGGAGGCATGGTGTTGGGGGAGCATTCTCCTGGAGACAGGGGGAATGGGGAATGGGATGAAGAACTGTGGGAGTGGTAACCAGGACGTGGGGCAATGGCTAAATTAGAAAGAAAGTAAAAAAGAAAGAAAGAAAGAATACAGTAGAATAAATTAATACTTTGGTCACAAAAACTGATAATATAATAAAGTCCTGACATAACATCCAGGAACTTTAGGACACTATGAAAGAACTAAATCTAAAAAAATATAGAAATATACAAAGGGGAAAAATTGCAGTTTAAAGGGCAAGAAATATTTTCAACAAAATCATGGAATTTTCCTAAAAAGGAGCTGCCTATAAAAGCAGAAGAACAATAGAAAACATAATCTGAACTACAAAATCAAATACCCTTGACAATAATAATCAAAATATTGACGGTACAGAGAAAAGAAAGAATATTAAAAGCTGTAAGAAAAAGACCAAGGAAGATATGATGACAGACCCATTATTAGAATAACACCAAATTTTTAGTGGAGACTCTAAGAATAAGAAAGGTCTGGACAGATTTGATGCAAGCTCTAAGAGACAACACTTACCAGCACAAACTACAATACCCAACAAAAATTACAATAAGCATCAGGGAAGAAAATAAATTATTCTATAGTAAAGTCAAATTGAAGCAATATTTATCCATAAATACAGACTTAAAGAAAGTAGCAGGAGGAAATCTCCAAACTAAGGAAGTTAACAACAATCATAAAATTATAACTAATAAATAACCCCAGACTAACAAATCAAAACAAGGGAAACACACAGCCACATACACACACACACACACACACACACACACACATACACACACTCAAACACATCACAGACACTATCACCACCACCACCACCACTACCACTACCAGCAAAAACAATAAAATAACAGGAACTAATAATCTTTACTCATTAATATCTGTCAATATCAATGGTCTCAAATCACCAATAAAAATGCAGATTAAAACTGAGAAACCAGAGTTCGGTATGATTTTTTTTCTTGGATTTTATATGGTCTGTGAGTTGTATTGTGGGTATTCTGAGCTTCTTTTTGATTAATATCCACTTATCTATGAGTACATACCATGTGTATTCTTTTGTGAATTGGTTACCACACTCAAGATGATATTTTCAAATTCTATCCATTTACCTGCAAAATTTTTGAACTCATTGTTTTTAGTAGCTGGATAATACTCTATAATGTAAATGCACCCCATTTTCTGCATCCATTCCTCTGTTGAGTGACATTAGGAGCATGAACATAGTGGAGCATATATCCTTGTTATATGTTGGAGCATCTTTTGGGTATATGCCCAGGAGTGGTATAGCAGTGTCCTCAGATAGAAGTAGTTTCAATTTTCTGATGAACCACCAGACTGATTTCCAGAATAATTGTACCAGCTTGCTGTCTCACCAGCAATGGAGGAGTATTCCTCTTTCTCCACATGTTCACCAGCAACTGCTGTAACCTGAGTTCTTTTATCTTAGCCATTCTGACTAGCAATCTCAGGATCATTTGCATTTGCATTTCCCTGATGACTAAGGATATTGAACATTTCTTTAGGTGCTTCTTGGCTATTTGAGTTTCCTCAGTTAAGAATTCTCTGTTTAGCTCTGTTCCCCATTTTTAATAGGGTTATTTGGTTTTCTGGAGTCTAACTTCTTGAGTTCTTTTTATATATTGGATATTAGCCCTCTATAAGTTGTAGGATTGGTAAAGGTCTTTTTCCAGTCTGAGGATTGCTGTTTTGTGAAGGGGGAAGAAAATAATCTCTGAGAAGTAGAGGGAGAGAGGGAATGGGGAGGAAGAGAGGGGGAGGAGGAGGGAAAAAGGGAGTCAGTTTAGATATTGGAGGAGATGGGGGAGAGGTACAGAGGCTCAGGAATTTGAAAGTAGATGTGTAGGAGTCGGGGGTGGGGGGGGTACTGGTGGTAGCCACTAGAAAGTTTCAGATGCCAGGGACCTAAGAGGTTCCCATAACCCAACATGGAGGACATTAGCCAAAATATCTAAGAAAGGGGAGATAGAACCTGTAGAGTCTATATCCAGTGGGTAGGCAAGGCCCCTGGTTGAGGGATGGGGCCATCCAATCACCTCAAAAATATTAATCCAGAATTCCTCCTATCAAAAGGAAATGTAGGGACAAAGTGTGGATGAGAGACTGAAGGAAAGGCCATCCAGATACTGCCCCATTCTATATGCAGACACCAAACCCAGATACCATTGTTGATATGAAGAAGTGCTTACAGAAGCCTGGTATAGCAGTCCACTGAGAGGCTCTGACAGAGCCTGATCAATACACATGTGAATATATACAGCCAACCATTGGACTGACCATGGGGACCCCAATGGAGAAGTTTGGCCAAGGACTGTAGGAACTGAAGTAGTTCGCCAACCCATAGGATGAACAACAATATGAACCAACCAGGTCCCCAAAGCAACCAGAGTCTAAACTACTAACAAAAGAGTACACATAGAGGGAGGGATCCATGGCTCCAGTGGGATATGTAGCAGAGGAATGCCTTATTTGGCATCACTGGGATGGGAGCCCCTTGTTCCTGTGGAGGTTTGATGACCCAGGCTAGAGGAACACTAGGGAACTGAGGCAGGAGTGGCTGGGCAGTTGGAATAACACCCTCATAAAGGGGGAGGGGAGCAGATAAGGTGGTTGTAGAGGGGAAACTGGGATGGGGGATAACATTTAAAATGTAAAGAAGTAAAATAACCAATAAAAAGAAAGAAAAAGAAAAAGAATATAAAAAACAATAAAAGACAAAGACGAGATCTTTCGGGTTCAGACTCTGTCTTAGAAAACCTGACCTAAGGTTGAACTCAAGTTACCTAGCAGACAAGTATGTACCACCAGTTTCCAGGTTACCTTCCCCACCAAGTCCTGTGTCTAGCACTGGTTTCCAGGTTATTCCTCAACAAATCTGTACTCCCAGGTCATAAACCTGCTTTTGGTTCTTTACTTCCTCACAATCACCAATCAGGAGGAAAGCAGATGTTAAGTTAATGGTTTGGCTCCCAGCAATAGCCGATCATGTTAAAGGCCATAATGTCTCCCTCATCTGATGTGTGTCAAGCTACATGTCCCCTTCTTGTCTCTATAAATGCTTGCCTGAAACTGGGCTCAGGGCTTCCCCCTCCTTTCTCCTGTACTGGCAACAGTGGTGTGTCCCAAGAACCGGCTGGAAGAAAGAGACCCTAATAAGATTGCATCAGATTCAGATTATTGTTGGATATTTGGAATTCAAGAATGCTTCTTGGCTAATTAATTCAGTGTAAGTATATCCAAAATAAGAAATTTAGAATTAAAAGGGGGCTCATAACAACAGACAACAAGACAATCTGAAGAATCATTTGGACTTACCTTAAAAATCTATATTCCACCAAATTGGAAAATCTAAAAATATAGAAACATTTTTGGATACATGCCACTTACAAAGGTAAATCAAGGACAGAAAAGCAATTTAAACAAATTATTATGACTAGTGAAATGTAAGCAGTCAAAAAAAGTTCTGTACATCCCATTAAAAAAGCAAAACAAAACAAAAACACAAAAACTAGGCCAAATGATTTTTGCATAAAATTTGACTTGACATTAAAAGAGGTAATACCAATACTCATATTATACCATAAAATAGGAATCAAATGCACAATACCCAATTTATTTATAAGGCAATAGTTACCCTGATACTCAAAACATGTGAAGACCCCAAATAGAAACACAATTACAGACTAGTTTCAATTATGAATACACATTCCAATGTTGTAAATAAAATACTTTCAAACTAAATTTAAGAAAACATCAAAAGTTTCAAACACCATAGTAATGTCTGCTTTATTCTAGAGACACAAGGGTAGTTAAATATAGGAAAATTAACTAAACTAATGTATGATATAGAGAAACCAAAAGACAAATCCCAAATAATCATCTCATTAGATTTAGGAAAAGCCTTTGATAAATCCAACACCTGTTCATGATAGAATTCCTGGCATATACATCAACATAAAAAAGCAGTTCACAGTTAACCAAATCCAACAACAAGTTAAACGGAGAAGTCTAACCAATTCCTCTGAAATAAAAAGCTTAGATTTTCACCACTTTCCTTCCTATTCAATACTGAATTTGAAATCTTAGAGCAATAAGTCAACTAAACAAGATCAAGAAGAAGATGAAGCATTTTTATTTGCAGATGATCTGATAGTAGACATAAGTGACCTTAAAAATTCCACTGATGAATTCCTACATCTGAGAAACACACATTCATCAATGAAAACAGACTGAGAAAAATCAGTGAAATAATACCTTTCACAGTAGCCTCAAATCATATAGAATTCTGTGAGGTATCTCTGACTAAGCAACAGAAAGACTTTCATGACTACAAACTTCAAATGTTTAGTAAAAGAAATAGAAGATACCAGGGGATGAATGTATCTCCAAAGATCATGGGTTTGTAGAGTTAACCTAGTAAAATGGCCAGTATACCAAAAGCAATATACAGATTCAATGCTATCTCCATCAAAAAAAAATTTTTTTCTCTTATGGAACATTTACTGTCTTTGAAGTCACAAATATTTTGGCAAGAACACAAGAAAATGTATAACATTTAAATAATTATTATAAACTATATCCTGCAGATCTGTTTTTTCCAATGCATAGTCTTAATACAAAAACCACAGAAATAGACTTTAAAAAAAAAACAAAACAAAAAACAAAAAAAACCAAAAAAAACCACCAGACCATTTTACATCTCCCATGATCCAATGATCCAACTCCCTTACTTTCTCCTGTTTCATGTCTTTCTCAAGATTCCCAAGATATATCTCAGCTTTTCGATATGGATCCCATTTCGAGTATCTTTCTCATTTATAATTATCTTAGTCCTCAATTATTCAGATCTTGCTTGAACACTACTCAAGGATATTAGCTGTCTGAAGTAGCAGTTCTTTTTGTACGTCAGTGCTCTGGATATCTCATTACTGGAAGTATGGTATCTGTGTTTCTGGGAATCAAAGTCATTGACTGGTAGAACTAGGCAGGGCTCTATGATTGACACTCCTGGCATCTGTGGTTTTTTCCAGAAGTACCTTGCTAGAGAAAGACCATGTGGATGGAGAGTTGGCTCATCCTAGACAGGCACTGAAATATACTTTTATATTTTATATAACATTTAGTCAGTAGATGAATATTGTTTTCATTTTTTTATTTTCATATTTTATTTACATTTCAAATGTTTCCACCTTTTCAGATCTCCCCTTTGGAACCTCCCCATTCCCTCTGCCCTCCCCTTACCACTATGGGAATATTCTCCAACACATCCTCCCACCCACCCACCCACTCTCATCTTCCCTTCTTGTCATTCTCCTATACTGGGGGATCTAACACCCTCAGGCTCAAGGGCCTCTCCTCCCCCTGAAGGATAACAAGACCCTCCTCTGCCACATTTGTGGCCAGCACCATGGGACCCTCCATGTGTATTCTTTACTTGGTGGATCAGTCTCCAGAAGTATGGGTGGTGGGGGGAAAGAGGCCAGTTGCCACTGTTCCTACCTCCCTGGAGCTGCAAACTCCCTCAGCTCCATCAGTCCTTTCTCCAAGCCTTCCATCTGGGACCTCAAACTCAGTACTACTGTTGCTGTGAAGTGACTCTTGGGTATTTCAAACTTTTGGGGTAATAACCACTTAACAGTGAGTACATACCATGTTCATTCTTTTGTGACAGCATTACCTCACTAAGGATGATATTTTCAAGATCCATCCATTTGTCTACGAATACCTGAGTAGTATTCCATTGTGTAAATGTACCATATTTTCTGGATCCATTCCTCTGTGATGGGACATCTGGGTTGTTTCCAGGTTCTGGCTATTATAAATATGGCTGTTATGAACATAGTGGAACATGTGTCTTTATTACATGTTGGAGCATCTTCTGGGTATATTCCCAGGAGTAGAATAGCTGGGTCCTCAGGTAGTATTATGTTCATTTTTCTGAGGGTCTACAAAAGTGATTTCCAGAGGGGTTGTATCAATTTGCATTCCCACCAGCAATAGAGGAGTGTTCCTATTTCTCCACATCCTCACCAACATCTGCTGTCACCTGAGTTTTTGATCTTAGCTATTCTGACTGGTGTGAGGTGAAATCTCAGGGTTGTTTTGATTTGCATTTCCCTGATGACTAAGGATGTTGAACATTTCATTAGGTGTTTCTCGGCCATTTGAGTTTCCTCAGTTGAGAATTCCCTGTGTAGCTCACTTCCCCATTTTTTGATAGGGTTATTTGGATCTCTGGAGTCTAGCTTCTTGAGTTCTTTGTATACATTGGATATTAGCCCTCAATCATATGTAGGATTGGTAAAGATCTTTTCCTAATCTGTAGGTTGCCGTTTTGTCCTATTCACAGTGTCCTTTGCTTTACAGAAGCTTTGAAATTTTATGAGGTCCCATCTGTCAATTCTTGATCTTAGAGCACAAGCCATTGGTGTTCTGTTCAAGAACATTTCCCCTGTGCCCAAGTGTTCGAGACTCTTCCCCACTTTCTCTTCTATTAGATTCAGTGTATCTGGTTTTATGTGAAGGTCCTTGATCCACTTGGACTTGAGCTTTGTACAGGGAGATAGGAATGGATCAATTCACAATCATCTACATGTGGACAGACAGTTGATCCAGCAGCATTTGTTGAAGATGCTGTCTCTTTTCCACTGTATGGTTTTAGCTCTTTTGTCAAAGATCAAGTGACTGTAAGTGTGTGGTTTCATTTCTGGGACTTCAGTTCTACTCCATTGATCTACCTGCCTGTCACTGTACCAATACCATGCAGTTTTTATCATTACTGCTCTGTAGTACAGCTTGACGTCAGGGAAGCTGATTTCTCCAGAAGTCCTTTTATTGTTGAGAATAGTTTTTGCTATCCTGGGTTTTTTGTTATTCCATATGAATTTGAGAATTGCTCTTTCTAGGTCTATGAAGAATTGAGTTGGGATTTTGATGGGGATAGCATTGAATCTGTAGATTGCTTTCGGCAGGATGGCCATTTTAACTATGTTAATCTTACCGATCCATGAGCATGGGAGATCTTTCCAACTTCTGAGGTCTTCTTCAATTTCTCTCTTCAGAGACTTGAAGTTCTTGTCATACAGATCTTTCACTTGTTTGGTTAGAGTCACACCAAGATTTTTTATATTGTTTGTGACAATTGTGAAGGGTGTCATTTCCCTAATTTCTTTCTCAGCCTGTTTATCCTTCGAGTATAGGAAGGCTATTGATTTGCTTGAGTTAATTTTGTATCTGCCCAATTCGCTGAGGGATTTTATAAGCTGTAGCAGATCTCTGGTGGAGTTTTTCGGGTCACTGAAATATATCATCATATCATCTGCAAATAGTGATATTTTGATTTCTTCCTTTCCAATGTGTATCCCTTTGACTTCCATTTGTTGCCTGATTGCTCTAGCTAGAACATCAAGTACTATACTGAATAGGTAGGGAGACACTGATTTTAGTGGGATTGCTTCGAGTTTCTCTCCATTGCTTTTACTAAGTTTAGGTATGCTCCTTGAATTCCTGATCTTTCCAAGACTTTAACATGAAGGGATGTTGAATTTTGGCAAATGCTTTTTCAGCATCTAATGAAATGACCAAGTGGTTTCTTTCTTTGAGTTTGTTTATGTAGTGGATTACATTGATGGATTTCCGGGTATTGAACCATCCCTGCATCCTTGGGATGAAGCCTACTTAATCATGGTGAATGATCATTTTGATGTGTTCTTGGATTCGGTTTGTAAGAATTTTATTGAGTATTTTTGAATCGATATTCATAAAGGAAATTGGTCTGAAGTTTTCTTTTATTGTTGGGTCTTTGTGGGGCTTTGGTATCAGTGTAACTGTGGTCTCATACAATGAATTGGGTAGTGTTCCTTTTGTTTCTATTTTATGGAATAGCTTGAAGAGTATTGGTATTAGGTCTTCTTTGAAGGTCTAATAGAATTCTGCACTGAACCCATCTGGTCCTGGGCCTTTTTTGGTTGGGAGAGTTTTAATGACTGCTTTTATTTCTTTAGGGGTATGGGACTGTTTAGATGGTTTATCTGATCCTGATTTAACCTTGGTAATTGGTATCTGTCTAGTAACTTGTCTATTTCTTCCAGATTTTCCAATTTTGTTGCATATAGGCTTTTGTAGTAGGATCTGATGATTTTTTTTAATTTCCTCAGAGTCTGTTGTTATATCTCCATTTTCATTTCTAATTTTGTTAATTTGGATACTGTCTCTGTGCCCTCTGGTTAGTCTGGCTAAGAGTTTATCTATCTTGTTGATTTTCTCAAAGAACCAGCTCTTGGTTTTGTTGATTCTTTGTATAGTTCTTTTAGTTTCCACTTGGTTAATTTCAGCCCTTAATTTGATTATTTCCTGCCTTCTACTCCTCTTGGGTGTATTAGCTTCTTTCTGTTCTAGAACTTTCAGATGTGCTGTTAAGCTGTCAGTGTATGCTCTCTCCAGTTTCTTTTTGGGGCATTCAGAACTATGAGTTTTCCTCTTAACACTGCTTTCATTGTGTCCCATAGGTTTGGGTAAGTTGTACTTTCATTTTCATTGAATTCTAAGAAGTCTTTAATTTCCTTCTTTATTTCTTCCTTGACCAAGTTATCATTAAGGAGAGCATTGTTCAGCTTCCATGTGTATGTGGCCTTTTTGTTGTTGTTGTTGTTGCCATTGAAGACCAACCTTAATCCGTAGTGATCTGATAGGAGGCATGGGATTATTTCAGTTTTCTTATATCTGTTGAGCTTTGTTTTGTGACCAATTATATGATCAATTTTGGATAGGTACCATGAGGTGCTGAGAATGTATATTCTTTTGATTCAGGATGAAATGTTCTATAGATATCTGTTAAAACCATTTGGTTCATAGCATCTGTTAGTTTCACTGTGTCTCTGTTTAGTTTATGTTTCTAAGATCTGTCCATTGTTGATAGTGTGGTGTTGAAGTCTTCCACTATTATTGTGTCAGCTGCAATGTGCGCTTTGAGCTTTAGTAGAGTTTCTTTTATGAATGTGGGAGATCTTGCATTCGGGGCATGGATGTTCAGAATTGAGAGTTCTTCTTGGTAGATTTTTCCTTTGATGTATAAGAAGTGTCCTTCCTCATCCTTCTTGATGAGTTTTGGTTGAAAGTCAATTTTATCTGATGTTAGAATGGCTACTCCAGCCTGTTTCTTGGGGCCATTTGCTTGAACAATTGTTTTCCAGTCCTTTACTCTGAGTTAGTGTTTGTCTTTAACATGGATGTGCATTTCCTGGATGCAGCAAAATGCTGGGTTCTGTTTATGGATCCAGTCTGTCAGTCTATTTCTTTTTATTGGGGAGTTGAGACCATTGGTGTTAAGAGATATTAAAGAATAGTGATTGTTATTTCCTGTTATTTTTGATGTTGTTTATATTGTTTGAGTGGCTATCTTCTTTTGAGTTTGTTGAAAAATTACTTTCTTTCTTTTTCTTGAGTGTAGTTTCCCTCCTTGAGTTGGCACTGCCCAAGTATTATTCTTTGTAGGGCTGGGTTTGTGGAAACATACTGTGCAAATTTGGATTTATCCTAGAATATTTTGGTTTCACCATGTATGATTATTGAGATTTTTGATGGGTATAGCAGGCTGGGTTGGCATTTGTGTTCTTTTAGATTCTGTATAAGATCTGCCCAGGATCTTCTAGCGTTCATGGTCTCTGGTGAGAAGTCTGGTGTAATTCTGATAGGTCTGCCTTTATATGTTACTTGCCCCTTTTCCCTTACTGCTTTTAATATTCTTTCCTTGTTTTGTGTATTTGGTGTTTTGACTATAATGTGACGGGAGGAATTTCTTTTATGGTCCAGTCTATTTGGCTTTCTGTAGGCTTCTTACATATTTATGTTCATCTTTTCTTTAGGTAAGGGACATTTTCTTCTATAATCTTTTAAGATTCTTTTAAGTTGGGAGTCTTCACTCTCTTCTATACCTATTATCCTCAGGTTCTGTCTTCTCATTGCATCCTCTATAACTTGTGTGTTTTGGGTTAGGAGCTTTTTGCATTTTGTGTTTTCTTTGACTGTTGTGTCCATGTTTTCTATGGTATCTTCTGCACCTGTTATTCTCTCTTCCATCTCTTGTGTTCTGTTGGTGATGCTTGAATCTATGACTCCCAATTTCTTTCCTATGTTCTCTAACTCCAGGGTTGTCTCCCTTTGTGATTTCTTTATTGTTTCTATTTCTGTTTTTAATTCCTGAATGGTTTTGTTCATTTGTTTGATTGTGCTTTTCTGTAATTCTGCCCGTTTGATTTTGTTTTCCTGTAATTTTCAAGGGATTTTTGTGTGTCCTCTTTAAGGACTTCCGGTTGTTTACCTGTATTCTCTTGTATTTCTTTAAGAGACTTATTTAGTTCCTTCTTAAAATCTTCTATCATCCTCTTGATAAGGGATTTTAACTCTGAGTTTTCCTTTTCTAGTGTGTTGGGGTATCCAAGGCTGGTTGTGGTGGGAGATCTGGGTTCAGACAAAGCCAAGTAGTCTTGGTTTCTGTTTCTTGTGTTCTTGCCCTTCCCTTTTGCCATCTGGTTTATCTCTGGTGTTAGCTGGTCTTTCTTTCTCTGACTGTGGCTTGTCTTTCCTTTAAGCTCAGGTGTCAATATTCCTGGGAGACTAGTTCTTTCTTCCAGCTGTTCTTCAGATCCTGCATCTGGAGTCCTTTTGTTGCTGGCTCCTCAGTGTAAGTGGGCAGGTAGCTTTCTCCCTGCACTGCTTGTATATGGAGGCCCAGTGGGCCAGGTTGGGTTTCTGGCCACAGGTGGAAACAGCAGGCTCTTACCTCCCAGCTTTTCCTCAGTCCCTGTGTCTGGAGCCTGCCTTCCCCTCCATCAAAATTTTAACACAAGAATTCACATATTTCAAAAGTCTAATTTACACCTTCATACAGTCATAGAAAAAATGGATAATTAAAACAAAACCAAATATTAATAGGAATATGGTAGGTTTCACCAACCTAAATTTAAAGTTCTACTACAAAACTATAGTAATAAATTCACATGAAAACAGAAACATTTATGAATAGAATCTAAATGGGACTCAGATACACACACACACACACACAATGAAGGAAACCCAGTGTTTGGTAAAGTAGGCAGAAATACCAATTGTAAAAGCATAGCATTTTCAATAAATGGTTTCTGTCACACTGAATTACTACACATAGAAGAATCCAAGTAGACCCATACATATTTCCTGTACAATGCTCAATGCCAGATTATCCAAAATAAAACAAAAAACACTGGATGTTGAAGAAGAGTATGTAGGAAATACTCCTAAGACTTTCTAAACAGAACACTGTTAGCACTTGTACTAAGATCAAGAATTAATAAAGAGAATGTCTCAAATGGAGACATGTGCCTTTCAAAGGACTCTATCATTCAAACACTATGGCAGCCAACAAAATGAGAAGATATGTTTGCGATGTACATATTCAACAGAAGGCTGTAATCCAAATTATGTAAAGACCTGAAAAATAATATATCAAGAAAATAAACAGTCCAATTTAAAAATCAGTACATAAATAAATAGAATTCTCAATAGAAGAATCTCAGACATCTGAGGAACAAAACAATGCTGAATATCCATTGTTATCACAAAAATACAAATGAAGACAATTTTGTGATTTCATCTTAAACATTTAAGGCATGAATAAAATCAGTAAAATAAGAAAGAAATCATGCTAGCCAGGATGTGGAGTAATCACTCTGTTAATTGTGGGAGTGAAAACTTGTATAGCCATTATGAAATTCAATGTGCCAATACCTTAAGAAGATGTAAATCAATCTACCTCTAGATCTACCTATATCACTCTTGGGCACATATTCAAAGGACAATTCATTCTGCCATTAAAAACAGCAACAACAACAAAAATTGCTTACCCATGTTTATTGTTGTTATATTCATAATAGCTAGAAACTGAAAACAGCCTATATGTCCCTGAACAAAATAATGGCTAAAGAAAATATGGTATCTCTACACAATAAAGTATTGGTCATTGAAAAAGTAAATAAATCATGAGGTTTTCAGGCAAATGAATGGAACTAGAAAAAAGTCAACTCAAATTAGGTAATCCAGACTGAGAACAAAAAAAATATACGTATTTGCTTATATTTGAATATTTGCTCTTAAGTCAATAATAACTAAGCTGCAATCCAAAGGAACAAAAAGCTAGGTATCTAGGTAAGGGACAAGAGGGTACAGACAGGAATGGGAAACAAAGTAAGTACTTATGGATCCATGGGGTAGGAATGGGGGCTGGAGCAGGAGGAGGGAAAGTGCAACAGCAAGTGGGAAGGAGAAAGGAGGAATGTGTTGAACTAGAGAGTACAGGGATAGACAGCAACATTTTAAAAACATTTGAGTGGTTATATGAAAGCCTTATACAGTAAAAGCTTCCTAAAATGAACACATATATGAAGGCAATCTAAATACAATTGTAAAATAGTGAGACAAACAGTCCTAATTGGCCTTCTCTTCTCATCAAATGAAGCCTCTTGAAACTGAATTGGGTTACATCTAAGTTGAGTGTTAACCACCCATAATATTTATCCATGGAAATCACAAAAGAACCCATGCTGCTGGCAATAGTATAGATTGTTCTCCACAAATGAACATCTATGCTCCATTGCTGTAGATAGCATCTATACCACTGATAGAATATGGAGAACATGGAGAAGTCTTGTGGGTACCTGCAGAGAGCCTCAATCCCCATATTCTAGTGTGCTGGACTCAGGAATGTATTCTGAAAGTTGCAAACAAAAAAACAAAAAAACAAAAAACAAACACAGACAAAAAGAAAAAAAGTAAGTAACACACATGAAATAAAATTAAAAACAAAACAAAACAAACAATTTAAAAATCACCAAGCCATCCTAAATCCTTTCATCTACCATGGTATCCTATTCCTAAGGCAATGGTGGCATAAAACTTCCAAGAGTATCCAACCAGTATTTGATTTGACAAAAGGCTCATTCTACCAGATGGAACCTATACTTGATGCTGTTTGGGTGACCAAAAACCAGAGACCAGGTTACCCAGAGATCTATGGTAAAAACCAGCAATCAAATTTAAGCATACATACTGAAGGATTCAAAGCTGGAATCTACTAGAATCTATAAATGTGTGAAAGCATGTGCTTTTATTTTTTATTTCTGGGTTTCCTCAGTCAGAATTTTCCAAGAACAGTCCATATACCTGATAATTCTATTTATTTTTGAAGTTGTATATATGGACCATTGTGTATATAAACCATATTTTCATTTTCTATTTATCATTTCATGTATTTCTAGACTATTTGTGTCTTCTGTGTATGAAAGCATCAATGAACATGGGTGAGAAAGGATCTCTGTAGTAGAACCTAATGTCTTTTGGAGATATTCCCAGAGATGGTACAACCTTTATGAATCTGAGGTAAAATGTTCTGAAATTTCTCAATATAATTTAAACAATTATTCCAGTATATGTTAACATTTTGGGGGATTGCAAAATACTAATAAATGACTTAAAGATCATATTCACTATTAATCATTTTATGCTATATATCTTAAAGAAAAATAATATATAATAACAATATACCACTCAAATGTTCTTTAATATTTTTCTGTTTCTCCCTGTATTATATTAAAGAAAAATAATATAATTAAAGATTATTTTTCAAGTCTATGTCATTGTGTATGTTAATAACAAATCTATAGCATGCTTGAACACAGTTATTTTATTCCTTAATTATCTTGTCATTTCTGATTTATTGAAAATACTTTTTGAGAAGGTTTCAAAATTTGGGTTGGTCTGGCATTTCCAATTAATAAGACTTTCATTAGTAATGAAATATATTTATTTAGTTCTGTGATAGGTTTTATATATCTCAGGCTAACCTCGAACATTTTATTTAACCAATGACCTTGAAACTCTAATTCCTCTGTAGATGTAGCAATGCCAATATTAGAGGGGTGTCTCACCACATTCAATAGACTTGTTTCTGAATATGAAACAGAGTTCAGTGCACGCTAAGCAGGAATTACACCAGCTGAACTACATCCCAGCTAAATGACATATTTCATCAAGTAGTGTTTGACACTTCTTTTATTTGGTAGTGATATCATTTTCAATAGTGTCATTAAACCTTTATCAGATGCATTATTGACACATAAAATTTAAAATTTCCTTAGGGTTGGTTGTATCAATTTTGTTGTTATTGCTTTTGGTAATTTAAAGTCCCTTTTAGGAAGAAGATTTATCCCTATGTAATTCTCTTATTACTAACCAACCTTAAATGCTTACTTTAATTTTTTGTTTTGTTTTTTGTTTTTGTTTTTGTTTTTTGTTTTTTGTTTTTTGTTTTTATTTTCAAGACAGAGTTTCTCTGTATAGCTCTGGCTGTCCTGGAACATACTCTGTAGACCAGGCTGGCCTCAAACTCAGAAATCCACCTGTCTCTGCCTCTTAAGTGCTGGGATTAAAGGTGTGTGCCACCACTGCCTGGCTATTTTAAGTATTAACACTCATTAATAATATTTTTTCTGTTTGATATGTTTACTACTATGTTGTTAAGAAAATAATTATTTATAATCTGTAACTTTTTTCTTTTCTTTCTTTTTTTTTTTTTTCGAGACAGGGTTTCTCTGTGTGGGCTTGGCTCTCTTGGAACTCACTCTGTCAACCAGGCTAGCCTTGAACTCAGATATCTGCCTGCCTCTGCCTCTGCCTCCTGAGTGTTATGACTAAAGGCGTGTGCCACCATGGCCTGGCCAATCTATAACTTTTCAATAGTTTACACTATTTTAATGAAGAATATGTATTCTCTTTTATCATTATATTTTTAATGGGTCAAAATATTTTGTTATATTAATTTTCAATTTGTTAATGTTCATAAAGTAAATATCTAAGTTATAGTATGCATATTACTAAGTCTTGTGCTTGGTAGAGATACAAATGTTAATATGCCAGATAATGATTGTCAAGAACCTACACATACAAAATCATCACTACAAATATAAATTCTTTCTCCTGTAAAATAAATTATTAAATTTTAGAGGTTCTGAAACAAGCAAGAATAAAACTATAATCATTATTAAAATTATCTGCAAAAAGATTCTTAAATCAATTCAGGTGATATAAATATATTAAAGTACTAGAAGGATTATTTTAGTTAGGTTTGAATTTCTGGACAAATAATCTTTGTAGTATGGATTGAGATTTCTAATTTATTTATTTATTTATTTATTTATTTATTTATTTATTTATTTATTTATTTTAAACTCCAAATTTTATTCCCCTCCTGGGCCAACCTCCAACTGTTCCACAACCCATAGCTCCTCCCTGTCCCCTGTCTCCCCGAGGCTGTCTCACCACCCATCCACCACACAACCAAAACTCCTTGGGGCCTCCAGTTTTTTGAGTGTTACATGCATCTTCTCTGACAAAACCTAGAGTGGGCAGTCCTTTGTTGTATATGTGTTGGGGGCCTCATATCAGCTGGTGTATGCTGCCTGGTTGGTGATCCAGTGTCTGAGAGATTTCAGGGGTCCATGGTAATTGAGACTGCTGGTCCTCCTACAGGGTCACCCTCGTCCTCAGCTTCTGTCAGCTTTCCCCTAATTCAACCACAGTGGTCAGCAGCTTCTGTCTATTTTTGGGTATAGTATACAAATAATCTGCATTTGATTCTTTCAGCTACATGTTTGGTCTTAGATTTTCAAACTGGGCAAACATTATCATGAAAGTTGAAAATGAAGAGTGTGGGTATTTCTAAGTTTATCAGGATGTTTTCTGCAACCTTCAACTGGAAGCATCCGTATCTTGCATGATGGCAATTGCTGAGTTCAGTGAAGGTCATAATCGCTTACTTTGGTGCATTCCTGCTGAGCTTGATGATGTAAAAACACATGATGATGACTAATTAATTCAGGATATACAATGTGAGTAGGTATCCTGTTTGCTTAAAATGCAAATAATTTGAAGATTAAAAAGGAAGATTAAAATAATTTTATTTTTTATTGTAAAAATGGTCAATTCTTATGAGACTAATTTATGTGCTACTACCCCACATCTTTACTGAGTTATCAAACAGAATTATAAAAAGATAAAGGTTGATATATATTTACCATTTTTACTTCATTATATCTACAATGAAACATTGGTTTCAAGAGTTATATATTCGGGGTTAGGGATTTACCTCAGTGGTAGAGCACTTTGCCTAGCAAGCACCAGGCCATGGGTTCAGTCCTCAGCTCTGGAGGAAAAAAAAAGTTATAAATTCTAGGCTATAAGGGTATAATTACATTTTCAGATACTTTCACATATGGTTTTATTTTTCTACCATGATAATGAACATTTTGTTATATCTATATCTATATATCTATATCTAGACATAGAAATGGAAAAATTAAACTATTTGTTTCATATTGATTCAAATAAATATATTTCTCTCAATTCCTATTTTGACTTTTATATACTGTAAGGAAGATAACATACTACTTGCCATTTAACACTAAGAATATTTATTTAATAGTTCAGCTCAATAAATGTACTATTGGCAAGACAGTGTCATTTTTAAAGTTGAAAAATATTACATTATGCATACCTATCATCTTTGTCCCTTTATCTGGTTGATTTCATACCTTAGCTATCATGAACAATGTTCTGATGAATCTTACAGTCATGTCGTTAAATGAAAAATGAGTTAATATTCATTGAATATACTCAGTAGCTGGGTTGTGATATAATAAGCAAGCTGATTTTTTTGAGAGATCTACACATTATTGCCCTTCCTTCTACTCATACAACTTTGCTTTAAGTAGCAGTCAACACTTGTTTTTTTATACTTTGGATAGTTACTGCTCTTACTAGAATGAAGAGATGGATTCATATCTTTTTATTTGCATTTCCCTAACAATTTTCAGTATTTTGTATACCTGCAGGTCATTTTGGATCTTCATAATTTGTGATCAGAACAGAGGACTGTAATATGTGATTAATACCTTTCAAGTGAGCAGTTTTTCTTTCAATAATTGTTTATTTTTACTTATTCACTTTATATCATGATCACTTCTCCCAACCCAATTCCCCCTCCCACAGTCATTTCTCTCATTTTCCCCTTCCCTTCTCTTCTGCGAGGTTGGTCTCCCCCTTCCCCCAGTATCCCCCCATCCTGGAACATCAAATGTCTGCAGGGCTAGTGCTTCTTCCACTGAGACAAGACATGACAGCTGAATCGGTGGAATAGATTCCACAGACAGGCAATAGCTTTAGAAAGAGCCCTGCTCCCTTGTTCCATATACACGTGAAGATCATGATGCATATCTCCTACATATGTGCCAGGTGTCTAGGTCCAGCTTGTGTATGCTTTTGATTTTAGTCTCTGATAACCCCCAAGTGTCTAGGTTACTTGACTCCATTGGTCTTTCTGTGAAGTTCCTATCCTCTTTCTAGCACTCAATTCTTTCCCCATCTCTTCCATACAAGTTCCCAAACTCCATCCAATATTTGACTATGGGTCTCTGCATCTGTCTGAGTCAGCTGCTGGGTGGAGCCTCGGAGGACATCCATGCTAAGCTCCTCTCTGCAAGCATAACAGAGTATCATATAAACAGTGCCTGGGATTGGTGTTTGTCCATGGGATAGGTCTCTGATTGGGCTAGTTATTGATTGGCTATTTCTTGAGTCTTTACTTCAGCCCCCTCCATCCCTGCATTTCTTTTATGCAGGAAAAATTTGGGTTTGGAAGCTTTGTGAGTAGGTTGATGTCCCTGTCACTCCACTGGAGTTCCTGCCGGACTACAGGAACCATATCCCTAGTGCTTCAGGTTCCATATCTAAACTGTTGTGAGTCGCACCTAAGGTTAATCCCATTTATTCATAGGAGCCTCTCCTATCCCAAATCTCTGATTCCTACAGGATACACCACTGTGGCCTGCTAGCCGCAGATTCTATTCATTCTCATGGCCGTATAGCCATCTCCTGTCTCCCCCAACAACTGATCCTGACGCTGCCATTCCCCTTACCATCTCCTCTCCCATCCATTTGCCTTCTTCCTTGTGCCTTCTACAGCTATTTTAACACTGCTTTTAAGTGAGATTCAAGCATTCTAGCTTGAGCCTTCATTGTTTTGTAGCTTCTTTGGTTCTTTGGAGTGTATTATGGGTATCTTATACTTTATGGCTAACATTTACATATAAGTAAGTACATGCCATGCACGCAATTATGGGCCTAGCTTATCTTACTCAGAGTGATATTCTCAAGCTCCATCCATTTGCCTGCAAATTAATGATGTCTTTGGGTTTTTTTGTTTTGTTTTGTTTTTGTTGTTGTTGTTTTTTATTGGATATTTTATGTAGTTACATTTCAAATGTTATCCCCTTTCCAGGTTTCCCATCAAAAACCTCCTCTCCCATACCCCTCCCCCTGCTTCTATGAGGATGCTCCCCCTCCCACACACCCACTCCCACCTCACCACTCTGGCATTCACCTACACTGGGAAATTGAGCCTTCACAGGACCAAGGGCTTCTCCTCCAATGAATGGCAGACAATGCCATCCTCTGCTACATATGTGGTTGGAGTCATGAGTCCTCCCATGTATACTTTTTGGTTGGTGGTTTAGTCCATGGAAACTCTGGGGGGTCTGATTGGTAGTAGCTAAATAGTATTCTGCTGTGTAGATGTACCACATTTCTTTATCCGTTCTTCTTTTGAGGGATATCTAGGTGGTTTCAGTGTCTGACAATTACGAGTAAATTAAAGCTGCTATGAACTTATTTGAGCACATGTCCCTGTGGTATAGTGGAGCACCTTTTTGTTACATGACCAGGAGTGATGTGGTTGGGTATAGAGGTAGAACTATATTCTGAGGAACCCCCCTGTTTTAGTCAGGGTTCTCTAGAGTCACAGAAGTTATGGAATGTCTGTATATATTAAGGGAAAATATTAGAATGACTTCCAAACTGCAATCCAAATACCCTTAGCAATGTGTAGCTGTGATTGGGATATCTAAGCATCTAATAGTTGCTCAGTCCCAAAAGGCTAGATGTTTCAGCTGGTCTTCTGTTCTTTCTCAGCAGGAACTGCAGAGCTCTAACTTTCAGCATGCTATTTGAAGTCACAGGAAGAAAAAGAGACACTTTAAAAAGTAACTTTAGCATTTGTTCCTAAATTGGAAAAGTTTCCTATGAAAGCTCTAAGAAAAGGGAGGATGTGGAATAAATGAAAAGGGGGGATAAGGTAAAATTCTTTGCCTTACTCTATTTGTCCTCAGCACTTATACAACCTTTTAGAATATATGGTCACATGGTAAAAAGTTCATTACAAGTTCACACATAAAATCAAATCAAAATTCGAATAAGAAGTTTACAACAGTGAATGTTTAGATGCATATCGATTAGGAGTGTTTATCTCGGTAAATATTTATCACCTGTCACATATCCACAGGTTCATGAAGAGTTAAAAACCATAACAATATTATTAATGAAGTTCTGTATAGATAAACTTAATATTTTATCTTATATCCTAGCACCTGTAATAAATTGTTAGTTCCCTTTTTATGACCTTTGTTTAATGGTTTTACAACATCTTGGAAGGTGCTTTGCATAGTATAAAGTTTGATTACTATCTAGAAGGAGTTAACTGGTGACAAAATGGGAGACTGACAGAATTCTCATTGCAGTTTTGACTATTAGAAAAGGGCCTAATAGGAGTCTCACTATAAAAGAGCTTAATAAATACTGATATAATTTTAGGAATCCTTATAGGATCATCATTAATAATTAAGAAGTTATCTATTTGTTTATCTAGCATCACTAAAAGAGAATACATCTTTGTAGTTCTGCAGAGATCTGCTCAAAAGGGTGGATTAATATCTAGTGACTGTCATATATACTTAATAATAACAGGAAAAGAATACCAATAGCAGAGATCTTTCCTAAAATGGATTTTCTCCTGGGCCTTGCTAACAGGAGCAAATCTATCATGGATTATTATAATTTGAGGCTGACAATCTCAGGAAGATTACCTGCTAGTGTTAGCTTGTCCTATGATGGCTCCTGACAGAAGGAAAACTCCCTTTTTCTATTTTTCTTATGTAGGTCTCCAACAGAATGTATGGCCCAGATTAAAAATGTGTACCACCAGGCATGGACCTAAGTTATTCATTACATGGAATTCATTCTGTCTTAAGCTGGCCTTGAACCCAGAGATCTGATTCTTTCTGGTCTCCTGGGATTAAAGGCATATACTACATTGCCTGGGAGTAAGCTTTCTGTGGCCACTGTGCTTCAAGTACAAGATCAAAAGCCTGTGTTTCTTAGTCTCAAGATCTAGATCACAGGTGTGATCACCATTTCTGGATTGTAGTTCATTTCAAATATAGAAAAGTTGACACCTGGGAATAACTATCATATTGCCAAGTTGATTTCAAAGTGGCTGTAAAAGTTTGCACTCACCAGAAGGGAAGGAGTGTTCCCCTTGATCCATATCCCGAGAGTATTTGCTTTCATTTGAGACTTTGATTTGAGTCATTCTGATGGTTATAAGATAGAATCTCACTGACCTTTTGATTTGCTTTTCTTTGATGAATGAATAAGGACTTGAGAATTTCTTTAAGTTAAAATAGGCTATTGCTGATTCCTCTGTTGAGAATTCTCTGTTCATCTCTGTATTTCATTTTCAAATTGGATTATTTGGGTTGTTAGTGTCTAACTTGTTGAGTTTTTTATAATAAATTTTGAATAATAGTCCTCTGTCAGATGTAGAGTTAATGAAGATCCTTTCCTAATCTATAGGCTACCATTTGGTCCTAATGGCAATGTCCTTTATCTTACAGAAGCTTTTTAGTTTCTTGAGGTCCCATTTATCAACTGTTGATCTTAGAGACTGAGCCATTTGTGTTCTGTTCAGGAAGTTGCTTCCTGTACCAGAGAGTTCCAGGCTATTCGAAACCTTCTGTTCTATTAGATTTAGTTTTAGTCCCTTGAGAATTTTCTTCCCCCTTCTAAGAAAGACTGAAGCAACCACACTTTGGTCTTCCTTCTTCTTGAGCTTCAGGTGGTCTGTGATCATATCTGGGGTACTCAAAGCTTTTGGGCTAATATCCACTCAACAGTGAATGTGTGTTCTTTGTGACTGGATTAACTCATTCAGGATGGTATTTTCTAGTTCCATCCATTTCCATAAGAATTTCATGAAGTCATTGACTTTAATAGCTGGGTAGTACTTTATTGTGTAAATGTACCACATTTTCTGTATTCATTCCTCTGTTGAAGGTCATCTGGGTTTTTTGCAGCTTCTGGCTATTATGTGGAAGGCTTCTATGAACATAGTGAACCATGGGTCCTTCATATATGTTGGAGAATCTTTTGGGTACTTGCCTAGGAGTGCGGTTCTCAGGTAGTACCATGTTCAAATTTCTGAGGAACCACCAGACTGATTTCCACAGTAGGTGTACCAGCTTGTAATCCCACCAACAATGGAGGAGCGGTCCTTTATCTCCACATCCTTGCTAGCATCTGCTGTCACCTGAGATTTTAGCCATTCTGACTGGTGTGAGGTGGAATCTCAGTGTTGTATTGATTTGCATTTAGCTGATGACTAAGGATGTTGAACCTTTCTTTATGTGCATATTGGCCATTTGATATTCCACAGTTGAGAATTCTTTGTTTAGCTCTTTCACCCATTTTTAATAGGGTTATTTTGTTCTCTGGAGTCTAACTTCTTGAGTTCTTTGTCTGTACTGGAGATTAGCCCTCTATCAGACGTAAAATTTGTAAAGATATTTCTTTTTGGTTGCTGTTTTTTCCTATTAACAGTGTCTTTTGTCTTATAGAAAGTATGCTTTTTAGGAGTCCCATTTGTCAACTCTCGATCTTAGAGCATAAACCATTGGTGTTCTATTCAGGAAATTTTCCCCTGTGCCCATATGTTTGAGGATGTTTCCCATTTTCTCATCTATTAGTTTCAGTGTATCTGGTTTTATGTGGAGGTCCTCGATCCACTTGGTCTTTGATCTTTGTACAAGGAGATAAGAATGGATCAATTAAGATTCTTTTCCATGCTGTTCAGTAGTTGAACCAGCACCATTTGTTGAAAATGCTGTCTTTTTTCTACTGGATGGTTTTAGCTCCTTTGTCAAAGATCAAGTGACCATGGGTATGTGGGTTCATTTCTCTGTCTTCAACTCTATTCCATTGATCAAGGGAGGAAATCCAGAGATAAAGTATAGAGTAGAGACTGAAGGAAAGGCCATCCAGGGACAGCCCTACCTGGGGATCCATCTCATATACAGACACCAAACCCAGACACTATTGAAGAAGTGTTTGCGGACAGGAGCCTGATATAGCTGTCTCTTGAGAGGCTTTGCCAGAGCCTGATAAATACAGAGGTGGATGCACAGGGTCCACAATGGAGGGGTTAGAGAAAGGACTTAAGGATCTGAAGGGGTTCACAACCCAATATGAAAAACAACAATATCAACCAACTAGATTGATATTCTAGCACTCTCAGGAATTAAACCACCAACTGAAGAGTACATGTGGAGGGACCCATATCTCCAGCTGCATGTGTAGCAGAGGATGGCCTTGTTGTGTAGCATTAAATAAATAAATAAATAAAAAAGGCACCAATACTACCACTGGCAAGACACTGGTGGGCAGGGCGGCCTGTTCTAGTCTTGGCCGACTCTTTGACCAAGAGCTCTCAAATCTTTCCACTTGACTAAGTTCCCATGGCAGGTTGCTGCCACACCATCCCCAAGCTTCAAAGTCCAATGGCCTTTTGTGGTGCACTTCTCGAAAACCCAAGCTTTGCTTCTATACCTTTCTCTTTAGAACCCAGTTGAATCGCTGTATGAAGGAAAGAAAACACCACAGAAAGTTAATTCAGAATTAACAGGTAACAAAATTGTTGAGTGCGGCAACTAGCATCCTAGTTTGTAAGCCATTCTAAGTTAAATCCTCAGGTAGCAGAACCCAAGAGATTTGCCACCTGAACTAGGGGCCTCTGCTACCTACATTTTGCCCTCCACGATGTCTCCCTCCAAAAGCCAGTATCTTTCTCTTGTATCCCTCTTCCTCTCTCCAACCTGGAAGTCCTGCCTACTCCTTGCCCAGTGATTGGTCCCCTTAAATCTTTATTCATTAGGGGGAGGTTCTGCCCCTTCATCAGACATCAATGGGAGGAGAGGCCCTTGGTTCTGTGAAGGCTCAATGCCCCAGTGCAGGAAAATGCCAGGGTGGGGAAGTGGGAGTGGGTGTGTGGGTGGGGAGCACTCTCGTAGAAGCAGAAAGAGGGAGGATGGGAATTGGGCTCTCTGGAGGGGAAACCAGGAAAGGGGATAACATTTGAAATGTAAATAAATAAAATATTCAATAAAAGTAATAATAAAAATGATTTAGTTTTACATTGAGTTTTTTGATTTCCTTGCACTTGAATTTTGTGCAGGATGATAGATGTGGATCTATTAGTATCCTTATACAGGCAGACATCCATATAGACTAGCATCATTTGTTGAAGATGCTTTCAAAAATCAATTGTTCATAGGTATTTGGGTTAATTCATTGTTTTCATTCTGTTAATCAGAAGGTCTGTTCCAATACCAGTATCAAGCAGTTTTTATTACTACTGTTCTGTAGTTCAGCTTGAGGTCAGAGATGGTCTCCAGTTCTTTTATTGTTCAGGTTTGTTTTAGGTGTCCTGTTATTTTGTTTTATTTTGTTGTTTGTCTGTTTGTTTTGTTTTTTCCATATGAAGTTGAGAATTGCTCTGTCAAGGTTTGTAAAAAAATTGTGTTAGAATTTTTGTAGGAATGGCATTGATCTGTAAATTGATTTTGATAAGTTGACCATTTTTACTACATAGATGATACAGATCCTTCAGCAGGGGAGATCTTTCCACCTTCTGATTCCTTCCTAAATTTCTCTCTTAAGTGAAATGAAGTTCTTCTCATATAAGTTTTTCACTTGTTTGGTTAGAGTTACACCAAGATATTTTATATTATTCATGGCTATTTTAAAGGGAATTGCTTCCATAATTTAAAATTTAGTGACATTTGTTTTACAAATGTGTTTGCTCTAGTATTTGGGGCACTGATATTCAGAATTGAGATATCATCTCAGTAGATTTTTTTTTCCTTTGATGAACTATGAAGTGTCTTTTCCAGTCTCTTTTTATTAATTTTGGTTTAAGTCTATTTTATTAGATATTAGAATGACTACTTTGGCTTGTTTCTTTCATCCGTTTGCTTGGAAAACTTTTGTTAACCCTTTTACTCTGAAGTACTATCTATCTGAAGTGGAAATTTCTGGTTTCTTTATCAATTCAGTTGTTCCATATGCTGTTTTTTCTGGAAGCAGTGTTGTGAGAAAATCTGCCATGTTTTGATGAAAACAGACCCTAGAGAGGGCACTTGATGGTTAGAAAGAATATACATGGAACCCCACAAATAGGGAAATCTATCTTGCATTGTGATGTAGTGCAATGCTCCACTTCTTTGCTGGTTGTTGATGGTCTTGCTTCTTCACTAGTCTCTTCTGTCCTTCACTTTGTAAAGAGAAATGTGCCAAAGAACTATTAATGTTATTCAGGCTGCTTCTGGCTGCTTCTGCTGAATTATGCCAATTCACTGGAACCTTGCTATTTCTGCTGGATCCTGAACTGCTACTGATTCATGTTTGGTGTTTGCTATTAAACTGGACTGCTGATATATTGACAACAGAGTGAAATCACTCCAAGAAACTACTTCTGAATAGGTCTACAACTCACTTTTCCTATTAACATTTGTTTTCACTACTACCTCTGATAGGCAGATTAGAAGGTAAGCTGAAATGTTTAAGATCCCTAAATAAAGAAGCTTTTGAAAAATCTAAGCCTAAATTTATCTTGCTGAGGTATTTTTCCTGTATGCAGCAGAATGATGGATCTTGTTTTTGAAGGCTTTCTGTTAGCTTCTGTATTTTTATTGGGGAATTGAATCCATTTATGTTGAAAAATATTAATGACCAATGATTGTTAATTCTTGTTATTTTGGTGTTAGTAGTGTTAGTTTCTTGTGTTTGTGGGGGAGGGGTGTGGGGGGCAGTGTGTATGTGTGTATGTGTGTTTGTGTGTGCATGCACATTCATTTCCGTATGGAAATTACTTATTTCCTATATTTTCTTAGATGTAGTTATTCTCCTTTGGTTGTGGGTTTTCATCTAGTGTTTTCTGTAGGGCTAGATTTATGGATAAACATTGTTTACATTTGAATTTGTCTTAAAATATATTATTTTCTCCATCTACGGTGATTCAGAGTTTTTCTGAGTATAGTAGTCTAGCTTGGCACCTGTGGGTTTTTTAGAAGTTGAAAGATATCTGTCCAGGCCCTTCAAGATTATAAAATCTCTGTTGAGAGGTCAGATATAATATTAATAGGTATATTTCCTGAACTTTTTCCTTTGCTGCTTTTAATATTCTTTCTTTGTTCTGTAGATTTTGTGTTATGATTATTGTATGGCAGGAGAATATTCTTTTCTAGTTCAGTCTAGTTGGTGTTCTATAAGCTTTTTATATGTTCATAGGCATCTCACTTTTTAGGTTAGGAAAGTTTTCTTCTATGATTTTGTTGAAAACATTTTCTGGTCCTTAGACCTGGGACCTTTCATCTTCTTCTATTCCTATTATTATTAGATTAGGTCTTTTCATAGCATCCTAGATTTCCTGGTGTTTTGTGGCAGGAATTTTTTCATTTTAATATTTTCTTTGAATATATCAATTTCTTTTACTGTAACATCTATGCCTGGGATTCTCTCTTCCATCTATTGGTGAAGCTTGCAACTGTTTTTCCTGTACTCTTCCCTACACCTTCCATATCCGGGATTCCCTCAGTTTGTGTGTTCTTTGTGGTTTCTATTTCTATTTTCAGGTCTTGAACAGTTTTATTTATTTCCTTCATGATTTTGTTTTCTTGTACTTCTTTAAGGTATTTATTTGTTTCCTCTTTAAAGATATCTACCTGTTTGATTGCATTTTCCTGCATTGCTTTAATCAATTATTCATCTCCCCTTTAAAGGCCTTCAACATCTTTATAAGATTGGATTTACAGTCTCTTTCTTGTGCTTCAATAGTGTTATGACATCCAAGGCTTGTTCTAGTAGGGTAGCTGTGTTTTGAAGGTGTCATACTGCTCATTTGTTGTTGTTGATTATGCTCTTCTGAGGACCTTTAGCCATCTGGGTGGCTTTAGTCCTTGGATGTTCCTGAAAAAGGTATTGGGTTGAGGACTAACCCAAATGGTTCTGGTGTGGCTGGCCTCTGATTGGTAGGTATCCTTGGGATGTATGATCTTGGATCAACAGGTCTGATGAAGGTGGATGTGAGGTGCCTGGAAAATTGAGGTCTACAAAGGATAACAGGTGGCTCAGTTTGGCTGCGGTGTACCCCAGAGGACTCAGGGGGCAGGAAAGATGGGTGCAGGAAGGGAGACTAATGTGTATGTTTCCTTGTCCACAGGTCTGATGAAGGTGGGTGGAGAGTTGGCAGGATAATGGAGGTCCATGGGGGTAGCAGGGGACTCAGGGCAGCTGGGAATGCCCCATATGGCTCCTTAGTAATTAATTCTTAAGGCCACAAAATTCATAATTAAATTTTTTCTTTCATTCTTTCTTTTTTCTTTCTTTCCTTATTGTTTCTTTTCTCAAGACAAAGTTTCACCATATCTCTGCTCTCCTGGAATTCATTCGATAGACCACGCTATTCTGGAACTCAGACAACTGCCTGCTTCTGCCTCCTGGATACTGGGAATAAATGCTTATGCTACATGCTAGCTAATTTCTGCTTCTTAAGTTAGTTTAGTTCTTTGAAATTAGCTCCTAAATATAGATTTAATTGGTATACATTATTTCAAAAATATCATGCTATAATAAACCGCTGGTATGAAAAAAATAAAAATGCCACTTATATCAAGTAAAAGTTTATATTCTCAATATATTGAAGAAATACTGTGTGCATGGCAGCTAAGGCTTGGGCTTTGATGTTTGCTGATTTTACAGTAGAAAGGAAACAGTACTTTAGTCTATTTATATAAATGATGCACATTTGCCTTACTAGAGTCATTTCATAACATCATAACTGAATATCTAAGAGTGTTTGATACATCCTAATGAAAATATAATTTCAATATAAATTAGTATCAATTGTATACTTTAAAGAGAAAGAGCTATTAGTTTTATGTAAACATGCTGATTAAAACAATGAGCTTCAAATCTAGTTATATTGGTGAATCATTAAACAAATATTTTTGAAATTTAATAACATTTAATGAAATTAAAGCAAAATATAACAATGATGCAGTATATTACACACTTGATGCCAGCCATAATTTTTACTAAAGGGTTCAGATTGTTATCCTGAACAAAGGTATATCTCATATTATCTTTAGTAGTATTTATACTTAAAGCTGAGATATATATATATATATACATATATATATATACATACATATATATGTATACACACACACACACATATATATATATATATATGCAAGTATATAGAAGAAATGCACAATGCACTTCAGTGCTTGCTTTCATACTATTTTAGCTTCAATATATTGGATTATTATTTGTCTTTCTAAAAAATTTTCTGACACATGTTTACAATGTGATTTTCTTTCCTTTTTTTTTTGTTTTGTTTTGTTTTTTCAAGACATGGTTTCTCTGTATATCCCTGGCTGTCCTGGATCTCACTCTGTAGACCAGGCTGGCCTCGAACTTAGAAATCCGCCTGTCTCTACCTCCCAAGTGCTGGGATTAAAGACGTGCACCACCACTGCCCGGTTTACAATGTGATTTTCATGCAATTATTTTTCATTGATTATCATATGTCATAATTTAAAGTGGAAAAATGCTTTGCATAGGAGAAGTTTAAGCTGTCAGGAGAATGGAAGAAAGTCTGCAATCTCCTGTTTTTGCTTGATTAAACATTTAAAGAAATGTACCCACTACTCAATTACTTCTGAGAGCAGCTTGATAATCAACTTACTATGATTGACAAACCTTTTTTTTTCTGAACAGCTAGAAATTTATGTTGCCTTGAAATTAGATATTGAATATTATTTTCTTACTATCACTGATAAATTCTAAAAAATATTTGTAGTTACTTGCAGTAAAATTCTGAGTCTTGCAGAGCCTAAAGATCCAGCCTAATTCATCACTACCTCTTCCCTTGTAAACTGTCCCCACAGTCTGGTGGGGTATATTGATTTATTGGGGAACATTGTAATACCAGTAATGCTAACATCTATTTTAAATGACATATGCTTTATAAAGTTAATTTTCACCATTCTAAAATTAAACTGTCAATAATTTAATCTACAAATATACTTTCAAAGCAAATAAGTATAACAAAAAATACAGAAAGCAATCCAAGGCAATCCATAGTCTATTAATCTTTCTGAAATATACAAAGTGCTTTAAGAAAATTCCACAAGGACCATAAAGAAGGAATATGATGTATGCATTTGTAGGAAAGACACCAAAATGAGGTTGTAACAAATGAGGCAAATGGAAGTATGGTATACTTGGAACTACCTTATAACATAGTTATCTAAAGGTAAGTAACAAAAGTATAGCAAAGTATATCTTATTTTAGTTGCTTTTCCTTGAAAAAATTATCATTTCCCCAGCAGTGTGTAAAAATCTATATTCTAGTATCATCAGAACAGCAACAGATTGAATATTAATACTGATAAAGCTTCTTAAGCACAGAGGCTGTCATTCCCTAATAAAATTCAAGTTAGATAGTTACATGTATTCAAAAATGTATTAATTCAAATTAAGCACACATATCCTCAGGAGATAAACTGTAGAGGTTGTATTCTCACAGTAAAAGAAAGAAAAACAAAGCAAACCAATGTATAAGAAAAACTTCTAACTCTTTATCCTAGAAGTATTTTAAAATCTATATGGTGACATAAAACGTACATTAAACAAATACAAAGAATTCCTAACCTGTGTTATAACAGATGCTTAATGAATCAAAAATTAAGTTGGTCTTCAATAAAAAATCCTCAGGTAAGTGGTTTCTACACCACTGTAGGGGAATGCCAGTGCAAGGAGGCAGGAATGGATGTGTGGGTGAAGGAGCACCCTCATAGAAGCAGGGGGAGGGGCAATGAGGTAGGGGGTTTCCGGGGGGAATAGGAAATGGGATAACATTTGAAATGTAAATAAACAAAATATCTAATAAAAGGAAAGAATTTAGGAAAAAAAGAATGTTTCCTTGAAAAAAGTGAATGTAAATCTAAATGAAGGTTTTATATAGTCAGTGATGTTCCAGGAAGTTAAGGGTCATTACAATCAGACATAGAAGAACGTGCAGAGGGCACCAATGTCTTTTGCTTACAGTTTAAACCTATAAATGGACAGAATTAATGATAAGTAGGTGGAATGGCAGTTGAATATGATGTTATTCAAATAAATAAACAACTAAGAAATTGGTCTAGCTCTGGACCTGCCTTCAATATACTTTATTTATGAAGAAATACAGTGGACAACATATTCATGATATACTTTGAGAGATTTTCACTATGTGCAGATTACATGTAAAATTTGAAAGCAATCATCGTCCTTCAGAATATATATATGTGTGTGTGTGTGTGTGTGTGTGTGTGTGTGTGAGAGAGAGAGAGAGAGAGAGAGAGAGAGAGAGAGAAAGTCTTCATATGATTATGAATGTCTGTGTGCTGTGACCTGCAAGGCATTTGGAGTTGACTTGACTACACTAATGGAGAAATGGAGAAACAGAAGCAATATGTACAAAGTATCAGGGATTTGGAGCTCTGTGTGGTCTGATGGAGATACAGTAACATCAACTAAGAAACTCAGCACATTTATTATATACTGCAAAAGCTGAGGTAGGTTAGCTTCTCTCAGTAGCCAGTCTCTTTAATGGAGCAGTCTCTGCATTTCCTCCCATATATCGTTTGTAACTTCTTTGCCATGATTGTCTCATTGCTCATTTTCAGAAGTCAGCAAATTTCATCACCTTAGCATGCACAATGCCAGGTGCATGTGTGGGCAGCTGCTTCCTGCTCTGCTGTCCTCTCACACTGTCTGGAAACTCTTCATTTCTAACTACTCAGCAAGTTTTTAAATCCCCATACAGATGAAGTTTCACTAGCCTGTATTTTGTAGTAACTAGAATTCAATAGGCTTCAGAGGAGCAAAGAAAATCTAGGGCTCATTGTTTCTGCCCTAGATATAGAGAATTTATTCATCCCAATTTTTGACTTGTTGAGGCTCAGATGATGTTGCTTTACGGAACAGCACATGCACACACACATACACACACACACAAACCATACAAACCTTTATACCACACTCACCCACACACTTGTACCTTATATCACAAATATAAACACTTACCAAATCACATTCACATGTACATAATACCACATATCACACACCCACAGAACACATCACACACACACTCACACACACAACACATACATACACACACATGAATACATGCAACA
>JADRCH010000012.1:21117189-21151271 GCA_019843965.1 Rhynchomys soricoides
ACATGAATACATGCAACACACACACATACACACACACACACACACACACACCTGGTAGGCACAGAAAAAATTTAATATTATTTTCATTCATATATCTTCTTGATTCGAAACCTTTCCCTGTCTGATAAACAGGGCAAGCAGAAATGACCTTCTGTTAGTGTTGCCTTAAACTATGTGGAGAGAACTATTTCTCTTTATTTGAAACAATTTGTCTTATCCTAAAACTATGCTGTACTTCTCTTGGTAATTTGAAATGAATTATCATAATTTTAATGCATTGTACATGGTCAGTACGTGATTGAACTTTCAAAAATATTTTGTATAAATTTTCATTTGAGTGCCAATTTTGTCATAAAGACTTTTCCACAACAATTGAATGTTGAAGCAATTGTTACAAATGAAATTCTAAGTCTATAGGCTGTCTAAATGTCTGATACACACAAAAAAATATTCTATTTTAGAACTGCATAATTGTATCGCTTCAAAAAATTGAACCTCAAGCTCCTTCATGACCAAACATCACTATTTGTGTAATATTGTAAAATAAAAATTACCCAGACTATTGTTACAGGTATTTAGTTGCACCTCCACTTTATTTGTTCATATAAAATTGAATAGGGTCCTTTAAAATGCTACTGTTCTCAATTTCATGTATACAGTAAGAGATTCATGCTAGAGGAAGATCTAACATTCACTGTGCCTCCCGAATGCTTCAGAATAATTAATGCTGTATTTTCATTAAATAAATACAAGGATTGATAATGTCTTGATAATTGTATTTTGTTATATTTAGAAAAGATTTGTATAATGTAAAAATAATTGTATTTATAATACAAAAATTGAGATATCTCTAATATAACACCCACAATTTAGTCTTAAGGAGATTCAATAATGATATTGAACTTAGCATTTGATTTCAACCAACAATGTACAATAGATTATATACGAATTCAAGATGTAGAAATGATGCTATACAGCAAATGCTGGAGAATACCCTCTTGATTCTTTGCACTCTTAAGAAGTACCTCATGACATCTATATGCATTTCCCTTATATCGCTCTTGATATGTACTAAACGTAAATTAGCAGATTTCCATTAAAAATGACAATTCTAACAATCTCAATTTACATAAAGCTTATTTAAACATTAAAACAAATATATATTTTATATTTCCTCATGTATTAACATGAAACAGAATGGGCTAAAATTATGTTATATGTTATTACCTAGAGTGTTGATTCAAAAGTAGGGTTTGTGGTGATATAGATGAATTGAGCTTTCAAAGAAGATTGATCATGCATAGATTTCTGTTCCTATTTCAAAGGCAAAATTTCCTGCTAAAGTTGAGCTTCAATGGAAGCAGACTCATGTATATTTAAATTATATTAGTTTGCTTTTAACACACATACAGTTATTTTAAATTTCACTAAATAATTGTATAGGATTTTTAAATGTACCTAAGTTATATATGGCCTAAGACTCATTTTTAATTTTTAAAAAGCTGGTTCAATATTTGAAAATTTAAATTTGAAAAGTAAGTTTTAATCCTAGTAAAATCAATGTTGTAGGCATAGATTCTGTTCAGAACACAACTTGTGAGGATTCCCTTAGAACTTCCAGCCCAATTCTCTCTTCTGCCATCCATATCTATACAATGCTTGAATCTACATGATAATCTTGTTAATACTAATATTAGGGATTAATAATGTAAGGAAAAAAATTCTCCTGTCAGGGAATCAGATAAGTATGTGGGGCAGTGGTCTGTGACAGGCAGTCAGGCACTCAGGGGAGCACAGGCTTAACTCAGGGCGATCCAGTGGAGAAACCCACAAGGGACTTGAAAGCATTTTGCTAATGCTCCCAGGAGGCCTTTTGGCTCCTCTCTAGTAACCCCTCCTCCCCCAGCCTCCTGTATAGTGGTTTGTCATGTGAGGTTTTTCCGTGTAGGACCTGTTGTCAGACCCCTCCTCAGGTAGAGGAGATGCCTCACAGCCCCAAGCAATCCCCATGTTAATGAGACACCTAGAGATTTAGCCATGCCTTTTCCCAGTTACTATTTCTGCCTCAGGGTACGATTTCATCCACACCACTCATCACAATGTCAATAAATGACCTAGAATTATGGACTGTCTCATCTTGATCTGCTTTTGGGAGATCCAGAAAGGTCCAGCTTTTAATTAAGGAGCCACATCTAATCTCTCGCAGGGTCATCTCAGTGCTTCCAGACGGTTCCCATTCACCCAAGCAAAGCAGCTAGTCTAGTCGGAACCCAAGCCTCCAAGCGGTCTGAGGCAGGACACCAGTTGTGCTCTGCAGCCCGTTAGTTTCCAGCTTCTGGAACTCCAGAGCTGGCTGTAGTGTTCCCCAGGACGGCCCCCTCTCCCATCCACGAGTAGGTCTCTGCAAAGGCTTCCCACAGCCTGACCTGCCCTTCAGACTGTGGGCATAGGAATGTAACCACTTCCCTGCACATACTGTCCCTCCCAGAGCTGCAGCACCCAGGACAGACACAGTGGGGCTTTTTTCTACTGCACCCAGATTGGTCCCACATAGGTAGACTGCATGTCTCCACAACTCACTGTTTCCCCAGAGCCAATAACCAAGCCTCATCCCCAGCTCTGCAGAATGCCTAGCTTATAGCAGCCCTTTGCCCCATATTTAGTGTGTCACAAAACATTCCACTCCTAACTCCCCTGCCTTCACTTGCTGTTTTATTCAAGTCCTGAACTCCAAAATGCAGTTCTTGCTAATCCACTGGTCACTCCTGCCAGTGAGATATGCTCAGTGTAGATCTGCATCTCTTCCTCTATTCCTTGAGACCCAATTCCCCAGTCTCATCCCCAACTCTGCAACAGAATGCCTGCTGAAGCCTTCTCCCCTCCTCACCCTCATTTCTTCTGGCTCTATCACATCTTCCACTACTAACTTCTCAACCTAATTCATTGCTTTATTGCACCCAACTCCACCAGACACTCCCTGGTAAGCTACACAAAAGGAAAGCAAGTATTCTGACTTTAGAGCTTTCCCTCATCTTTTCTTTCAGGCCTAACCCCCCAGTCTCATTTGCAGCTCTATAGTTGACTTTCTGAGGTCCCATCACTTTACTCCCCACCTCCATTTTAAGGATAACGAATAAACAATTCCTGAGAAAACACTCTGCATTCTTAAAACCTCCTGTGAATGTATTCAAATCCCTAGCCTATTCCAGTTCCTAAGTGTTAGCTCCTAAAATACAGACATTTAGCCTGGGACTCCAAGTAGCTACATGTATCAGGTCCACAGAAAATTTGTTACCAGGAAACACAGCTACCATACTTTTCTAAATTCCAGAAAGGAAACAAAAAACATAAAACAAACAACCACTCTACAAAGACAAAAATAGATAACAGCCTCTAGATCAATATTTCCAATCCCAGACTTCTAGACTTGAGCATAAATACACAGTCAGTAAGAGTGACAACAAAATGTATCCACTAGGGCCCAGAAGTCATAACACAGCAGGCTCCATATAGTCCAGCATACCTGTAGCAAAATTTAAAAAACAAACAAACAAACATAAAACAGCCTTTATGAATATGACAGAGGTTCTTAAGGAGAAAGTCCATAAATCCAACAAATCCTTAAAACAAAATAAGGAAAACCCAAAAAGAGAGAGAGAGAGAGAGAGAGAGAGAGAGAGAGAGAGAGAGAGAATAAATCAGGAAACTTAAATGAAAGATTTAGGAATTTGAACAAGAACTACTACAGTGACAAGCTTTACAAACTGAATGCAAGAGACAGAAGAAAAAAAAAATCCCAGGCCTTGAAATCCCAATAGAAAAAATTCAAATATCAGTCAAAGAAAATGTAAAATCTAAACAAAATCCTGACACAGAATATGCAAGAAATCTGAGATACTATGGAAAGGTCAAATCTACGAATAAAAGAAATAGCTGAAGAAGAAGAAACCTAGGTCAAAAGTCCAGAAAACATTCTCATTCTCTAAAGTATCAGAGAAGTAATGTGTCCTAACCCAAAGAAAAACATGCCTATAATAATAAAATCATTACATGTACAGAATGCAGAAAGAAAATCAGGAAACGGAAGGGAGAAAGACCATGTAATATATAAAGGCAAACCTGTTAGAATTAAAACTGACTTTTCAATGAATACTTAAAAATAACCAGAGGGGCCTCAAAAAGAGTTACTACAAATTCTAAGAGACCGGAAATGCTAATACAGAATATTGATACTGAGAAAAACATTCAATCAGTACAGATGGAGAAAATGAAGTATGACTTAATTAAACTAAATTTAAGATACAATTCACAGACCACATGAAGCTCAAGAAGAAAGAAGATCAAAGTGTTGGTACTTTGGTCTTAGAGAATACTCACAGGAGCAAGTATATAGAAAATGTGTAGAGCAGAGACTGTAGGAAAGGCCATCCAGAGACTGCCCCACCTAGGGATATATCACACATACAGTCACCAAAACCAGACACTATTGTGGATGCCAAGAAGTGCATACTGAAAGGAGACTGATATAGCTGTCTCCTGAGAGGCTTTTCTAGAACCTGACAAATACAGAGATGGATGCTCGCAGCTAGCCATTGGACTGAGCACAGGGTCCCCAATGGAGGAGTAAGAGAAAGGACTGAAGGAGCTGAAGGGGTTTGCAACCCCATAGGAAGAACAACAATATCAACAACCATACCCCCACCTACCAGAGCTCCCAGGGACTACTAAACCACCAGAAAAAGAGTATACATGGAGGGACTCATGGCTCCAGCCACATATGTAGCAGAGGATGTCCTTGTGAGGCATCATTGAGAGGAGAGGCTATTGGTCCTGTGAAAGCTCGGTGGATGCCCCAGTGTAGGAGAATTTGAGGGTGGGGAGACAGAAGTGAGTGGGTGGGTAAGTGTGAAAACAACCTCATAGGAGCAGGGGTGAGGTGGTGGGAGGGAAGCCGGAAAAGCAGATAACATTTGAAATGTAAATATAGAAAATATCTAATAATAATTAATAATAATAATAATAATAATAATAATAATAATAATAATAAAGTAAGTTTAAGGAATTTAATGTACAAACCCCACACTACAGAGGGTGCTAGAATGAAAATTTAAGAAAGTTAACTACAACCATGAAAACCCAAGGAATAAATAATCACAGACCACCAAATCAAAAGAAAGGAAACATACACATGAACAATCATGATACCACCACCATCACCACTATCATGACAACCATCAAACATCAACAAAAAGAAGGATTCAGTAATCAATGGTCATTGTTATCTCTCAAAATCAATGGTCTCAAATCCCCAAAATAGAGGTACAGATTGACAAAATGGGTAGGAAAACAAAATGTGTCCCTCTTCTGTATCCAAGAAACATAATTGTGAAATATGAAATAGCTGAAAAAGAAAATTCCAAGAAAATGGATTTAAGAAACAAGCTTGTGTAGAAATTTATTATAACAAAATAGACTTCAAACCAAAACTAATCAGAAAGGAAAGGATACCATATAATCCTCAAAAGAAAAAATCCACCAAAATGAACTTTTAATTCTTTTTATCTATTCCCCAAATATAAAAAGCATGCAAGTTTGTAAACGAAACACTACTACAGTTTAACTCACATATTGACAATCACACACTGATAGTAATAGACTTCAATGCCACACTTTCATTAATAGACAGATCATCCAAACAAAAAATAAATAGAGAAATCATGGAGCTAATATATGTTATAAAACAAAGAGACCTGACAAATTTTCAAAGAATATTCACCCAAACATAAAAGAATATACTTTTCTGAACTTGTAAAATTTTCTTCAAAACTGACTATATACTTGGATACAAAGCAAGTCTTAACACATGCAAAACTATTGATATAACTACCTATATCCTAGCAAACCACCACAGAGTAAAGCTGGATATCAACAAGAATAAACACAACAGAAAGCTTACAAATTCATGGAAACTGAAAAAGTCTCTACTGAATGAAAAATGAGTCAAGACAGAAATGAAGAAGGAAATTAAAACCTTTCCTGAATTGAATAAAATGAATACACAGCATACCCACTTTCATGAAACACAAAGAAGACTGTTCTAAAGGGCAAGATGATAGCACTAAGTGCATACAACTGATAAAAGAAAACTGTAGAGAGATTTTTATAGTAGCGTTTTAATAGAACATCAGACAACTTTAGAAAAGAGAGAAGACAACACTAAATAATAAAACTCAGGACAGAAAAAAAAAAACATACCAACAAAGGAAACAATGAAAATAATCAATGAAACAAAGAGTAGGTTCATTTAGAAAATCAGGAAGATAAAGAATGCTTATTGAAAATCACTTAAAGGCAGAGAGAATATCCAAATTAGTACAATCAGAATCAAAAGATGAGACATAATAAGAGATACCAATGGACTCCAAGGAATCATAAAAACATGTTTAAAAAAACCTTTATTCCACCAAATTAGAAAATCTACAAGAAATCAATATTTTATTTGATATGTTGCACTTACCACAGTGAAATCGAGATGAAATAAGCAACTTAAACAGACCTAGAAAAGTAAAAATACTCATAAAATATCACAACAAAAAGTAGCCCAGGGCCACAAGGATTTAGTGTAGAATTATTCCAGGATTCAAAGCAAAGTCAATGCTAATACTCCTCAAATTATTCAGCAAAATAGAAACAGGAAGAAAAAAAAAAAAAAGCATTGCCCAATCCTTTTATGAGACCACAATTACCTTTCTATCAGAACACATAAAAACTCAACAATAAACAAAGATTAGACTAAGTTTACTTATGAAGACAGATGCATAAGAACACAATAAAATATTGCAAATTTAACTCAAGAACAAATTAATAAAGATCATGCACTATGATAGGCTGCATCCCAAAGATGCAAGGAAGGCTCAACATACATAAACCATTAAGTTCACCATATAAACTATCTAAGATACAAAAAATCACAGAATGATCTCCTTAGAGGTGAAAACATCTTTTGATAAAATCCAAAATCCCTGGTGATAAAAGGGATACAAGGGACACCGTAAGCCATAATAAAAGAAGTTTATAACAAGCTCAGAGCAAGTATCAAGTGAGATGGAGAGAAACTAAAAGCAATTATAGTAAAATCAAGATAATGTCAAGAGTGTCCATTCTCTTCATATGTAGTCAATATAGAACTTTAAGACTTAACTATCTATAATAATAAGATATCTGAAGAAGACAACAGGATCTAATTTGGTAAGGAAGTAGTCAAAGTATTATTATTTGAAGATTATATGATAGTATACATATGTGACCCTAAAGCTTCCACCAAGGAGCTCCTACAGCTAATAAAGACACTAAAGTAGACAAATACAAAATTATCTAAATAAATAAATAAATAATTAAATAAATAAATAAAAAATAATCAGTAGCCCTCCTACATACAAATAGCAAATGATCTAAGAAATAATTTAAGAAAATAACATTTTTTATACTAGTCTCAAATAATATGAAATACTTTGGTGTAACTCTAACCAAGCAAAAGAAAGTCATATATAAAATAAACAAAAATTAAGTCTTTGACAAAATAATTTAAGAAAATCAATTCAATCAGATAAAACTTCTTTCATACTCATGGATAAGTACAATTATCATAGTAAAAATGGCCATTCGGCCAAAATCAATCTATAGATTCAATGTAACCCCCATCAATAATTCAACACCATTATTCACAGTTTGAAAGTTCAATTTTCAACTTCATAGGGGAAAACAAGTAACCTAGGATATCTAAAACAATTCTGAACAATAAAAACAAACAAACAAAAAATGTTCTAGCGAAAACAGCATATATTTTCATGAAAACAGACATGTTGATCAATCGAATAAAATTGAAGACCCAGATGTAAATCCATAGAGTTATGGACATCTGAGTGTTGATAATGAAGCCATTGATACAGAGGGGAAATATCTTCAATAAAAGGTGCAGGTCAAACTGGATATCATGTAAAAAAAATTCAGATAGAGCCATACTTATCATGCCATAACATACTCAACTCCAAATTGATCAAAGACTTCAGCTTAAGCCCAGATACACTGAACCTGGTAGAAGTGAAAATGGGGCATAGTATTGATCTTATTGGGTCAGGAGAATAGAGTTCTGTTAGAATAGGCACTAACATCGACAATTACTATGTAGGACTTAATGAAACTGAAAAGCTTTCAGTAAGGCAAAGGACACTATCATTCAGACAAAGTAGTATACAAAATTGGAAGATATTTTCATTATGAATACATTTAATAAGGGACAAATATCCAATATATATAATATATGTATATATATATATATATATATATATGAACTTGAGAAATTAGATATATAAAAAACCATAAATAATCCAATTTAAAAAATGTACAGATCTAAACAGATAATTTTCAATAGATCAAAATTGATTGGCTGAGAAACAGTTAAGGGAATGTTCAACATCCTTAGACACCAGGGAAATGAAAATCAATTATTTTGAGATTCCATCTTATACCTGTCAGAATCATTAAGATCAGTAACGTTAACTGACAGCTCATGCTGGTGAGCACATGGTGCAGAGAGAATATTCTTCCATTGCTGGTGGTAGTGTAAATTAGTATCTCCAATATAAAAATCATTATGGTCATTCCACAGAAAGAAAAAAAGTCAATCTACTTCAAGATCCAGCTATACATCTCTTTGGTATTTAACCAAAGGATATTTCACCCTACCACAGAGGACATTTATTCTACCACACTCATTGCTCCTCTCTTCATAATAGACAGAAATTGAAAACATTATAGATGTCCCTCAACTAAAGGATTGATAATGAACACATGGTACACTTATAGATGGAATATATTGTTAATTCAGGTGTTAAAAAATGATGTCTTGAAATTTACAGGCAAATACCATTCTGAATGAGATAACCCAGAGCCAGAAAGATAATCCTTCTTTCTAATTATGTATTGTTGCATGTGTGTATATTAACCATTAAGTAAATGATAACAAAGTTATAGTTTGTAGACCTTGAATGTTTAGGTATATAGGAAGGGACTAGAGCAGACATGTAGTTCTCCCTGGTAGGATAAAATAGATTAGACCTTATGGGTGAACTTGGGGTAGTGAGCACTGGTACAAGAGTATGTAGGTAGATGGGGTTGAGGGGAACTTCTGGGGCTGTTGGGAAAGCTAGTAATGTGAAAACTTCCTAAAATATATGAAGGTGATTTTCATGAAGTCTCCACACAATGAGGGAGATGGAATCAAAACTTTCCATCTCTTGTCACTAATGAAACTTCTACTACTGAGGCTGATTTACATCAAGTTGAGTTGATAGTTAAAGAGGTCACCTGAAATTTTCCCCTAAACCCAGTTATTGCCAAGACAATAGGTTGTATTCCACAAGCTGATTTCAAAGTTCCATTGTCAAAGACAACACCCAAGTAACTTACTGAACATGGAAAGGTGAACTAGTGCCTACAAAGAATCTTCTTTGACACAGGAAGGTACTCTTAAGGCTACCAAAAGATAAATCTAAAATTATCCAAGCCACAAAACCTGCTTGAAAAATATTCTAGTCAATGGTACCAAAAGCTTATTGGAGTAATGAACCAATGTTCAATTTGACATAAAGCCCACTCCATGAGAAGAAACCCATATCTGACACTACTTGGTTTACCAAAAAAGAAACTAGATAGCCCATAAACAGAGGGTAAAACTAAATACTGCTGATCAAAAAAAGAAAAAAAGAAGAAAGAATTATAAAGGTACTCCTAATAGTATCATGCTATACTAGTAGATAAGGCCTTATTCAGCCGTCATAAGAGATGTCTCCCCTTGGAGCAGAGCGGGACAAATATAGAGACCCAAAACCAGATATTATACATACAGAAAGAGACCTTGGAAAACAGCTGCAAGTGGAATTTCTCCATCATTTTCCTGCCCTCAGAGCTCAGTTAACCCCACAAGAAGAGAAGTCAAAAACAGTGTAAGAGCCAGAAAGGACAGAGAATACCATGAGAACAAGGCTATGATTTTTGTTTTATCTTATTCTATTTTATTTTGTTATATTGTGTTGTTGTCTCTTAGAAGTCTTTAGTTTTATAATGAAAGACAGAAAAATGAGTGGATCCAAATAGAAGGAGAGGTGGGCAAGAAGTGGCAGGAGTAGGAGGAGATGTTTAATCAAGATATCTTTTGTAGGAAAAGGATATATTTTCAATAAAAGGGGAAATAAAATGGATTTCTAACAAAAAATATAAATGTGTTTCTTGTTGACATCAAATAGATGAACTTTGTTTCTTGATGAGTTCAGTTAGTCTGTGTACAGAAAAAAATGAAAAATAAAAATAGAAATAGCAAGGTTACTGCATCCATAAAATTTTAACAACATGATTATCTGCATAAGACCTACAGAAGATCTACTTATTGACATGTTAATATGTGTGAGAAACATTTAATCCTTAGGTGATATGTGATGTGCAATAATAATCAGACTCAGTATATTTTCTATGTGTGTATACATGTACTTAACCATAATATGCATAGAAACAGAAGTTGTAAATTCTGAAGGCATGATAGGAGGAACATGGCAAAAGGTGTGACAAAATCATGTATAGAAATAATGTAAATAGGGTATACTTCTGAAAAATTATCAAAATTTAAAATTAAAATAAAACCTGAAAATAACATTCATTTCAGAATATTTTAATTACAATTTAGAGAACAAGGGGCCTCCTTAAAGCTGGAAAATCTTATTTTTTCAAATAACCAATGTTCAATACTTATTTATTAACTAAGTATGGGAGAAGTTCACACTCTCAGAAATAATAATATTAGTATAAACTGGCTCAGACTCTATTTTTGTTTTATCTACTCATTTTCTACTGAAATAATATAACTTAAGTGTTTGTGTGTTTCAGTTATTTTGTACACAAAATAGGGTTCCCTAATGAACTGCAATGCCAACTTGGATTTTGCAGGAAAATATGGGCCCATACTCCATTTTATACATTGGTGTTACATAAACTTCTCAGGAGCCATAAAGAAATATGCACTTATTCCAGAGAAGGAACCACGTCCAGATCAAAGAAACAATTTTAGCCAAGTCTAGATGAAACATCATCTTCAGCTAACCTTCAACAGTCTGTATACCCTAACACCTCTAGAAGTCAAATAGATGTGGCCCAGAATTACATGCATCTGAGTGGAAGAAAGAGAACAGAATGATTAAAAGGTCTGATGAGGGTCTAATGACCCTCTTCCATTCCTTTTAAGGAAATGGATCTTAATCTGTGGGTCATGACCCCTCTGGTGGTTGAACAACTCTTCTCTCTTAGATCAGTTAGTCACAGCTGTTCTGAACTTTTATGCTTTGATAACAGTTACACTACACTTCTTCATGAGCTTGGGTGTCTGCAGAAAATTCTCCAGGTGACAGAAATCTTTCACAAGCTGTAGTTTGTTGGACTGTTGATGTATTTAGAGCTTGAACTAAATTCCATATATCCTTAATCATTGAACTGTGTTTGTGAAAGGATAGTAAGATCTTTGTGTTCGTGAGTTCAACATTCACTCCATTAACCAGTATTATATGCTAGGCTCAGCACTGGGGTTATGCTTAGAGAGATGACTGGGACACTGCTCATGCTGTAGAAGCACAAAGTCCAAGGAAACATGTTATAGTTTATAAGGCAGGTGTATATTAATATAAACATTGAAGCAGTCACTACCATTTAATAAGTGAAAGTAACTGCAGAGGAAGGAATAGTTATATGTTGCTTCTTTAAGAAAAAAATAAGAATGAGGTATTTGATTCAAATTATGTTCAACAATTTTGTAACAGCAGAACTAAAACTTAATATACTTGCTTACATGTATGCCATCTAGTCATAAACAGTAAAATATAATGTGTACAGTTATATTTTTATAGTTTACAGTCATATTTTTATATATCTGTACAGTTATTTTTTTATAGTAAACAAGTAGTTATAATGTAAATTAACATTTTCTCAGAAGATCTGATTAGTGATCCTTAAAGAAGTTAACACAGCTTTATTTCCCCAAACACCACATAATATGAATCACATTTGATCAATATATCAGTTTGATCAATATATACTATCAATCTTAGAACAACAGTTTCTGAAGGTATCAATTAAAAATAATAAAAAGATATAAAATATTCTTAGGTTGTGCATTGCACTGTTCTGTCCAGCACCTTATAAGCACTGTTTTGAGTTTTAATTATGTTGTTTTAATCGTAATCATTTTTAAAATTTTTATAATTATTTGCCTGTATAATGTGGGGAATGAGAACTTCCAATGGATCTGATGGATTATCAGGTATCTTGCAGACCTGAAGTAAACCTCTTTGAAAAAGCAGCTAGAAGGCAATGATCAGAATTCAAACCCTGATTACAGAATAACAAACACTTTCCCAGTCTGTTTGGTAAGCTGTGACAGTTGAGCATCTGGTTGTGATAGAAAACTGGACTTTAAAGCTATCAATGCATTCTGCCCACATGAATTAGATAATCCATTCTATGTAATTAAGACTAAGTACTGTATCTCTGTCACAAGCAAAACTAATACCAATTAATTCAAAACCCTTGGAAGAGACATGCTACGCTGATCTGTGTAGCATAATCCTGAATCCTGACATTTTATTATGAGTAAGATTTCATTGTCAAAACAGAAATGTCATTCTGGCAAATTTTGAACAATGCAAGTAAGGAAAGGGCTTATCAATTAGATGTGAATTATCATGCTGAGGCCCCTATTTGATAAATGACTGGTTTCAAAAAGTCAAATGATTACCTCTTCTAATGTCCTGAAAAGTAAGGACATTAACTTGAAAGAACAACCTGTTTCCTTTTATATTTCATGAACTTTCTTCTTAAAGAATGACATGTGATCTGAAGAAGCTCAGTCATTTTACATTTTGGAGTACAGACTGAAGGGCCAAAGTAAATCCTTCTCAGAAAGCTTAGCTATAGCCATCAATAATATCAACAGAAGTGGGATGCAGTAGAAAAGAATGGAAATTCAACCTTCATAAGACTATAATTCTAGTACCGTCATAATCTAAGTCTACAAAGTGGCTCAGGAAGAGATTAGACCTTAGAGAGCAGTCATATATATGTCTTAGGATGCAGTTCACATTGTTTAACTGTATGGTGTCTTCTGTGAGGGGTAGTTGTTTTTATATTAACATTCCAAGGTAGTTGTACCACTCTTACAGTTAGCCTTCTGCATACTATCTGTCTGATCATGAAAGAAGCAAATTTGGAAGAATCTATGCTTTTGTCCCTAAGAAATCTACAAAATGAAATCTGCAAAGCTATCTCTAACTGCTGATTTGCACTCTAGATTGTCTTCCACTTTCTCTCTCTACTTTCTACTCTGTTTTGACTCATTCTTCTGTGCTTCTGTTTTAGCATAATCTCTCATTCACTAGTATCTGCTCGTTCACTGATCACCTTGTTTTTAAGCAATGACACCTTCATCTCTGAGTTTCTAGTCTTCATATTTTCTTATTTTTTGTCTTCCCCTCTGATTTTCCACTTTAGCCTTTACCATTATTTTCTTATTTTACAGCTAAATTTGCTAAGATATAGTTGACAAAATAGTGTACATTTAGATTAGAGAATATAATGTTTCTGTAGTTATTATATATTGCAAACTAAGGAAATCAGACTAACAACCTCATTACCCCACTTAGCCATTATCTTTTCAGAAGCAATAGCATGTCGTATCTGCTCTATTAGTAGTAGCCAAGTATGTATTGTTAACAATATTCACCACATATTCTGTAGTCAATGGCTAAAATTTTTTCATCCTACATGATTGAATGTTTCCACAACCTGATCAATATTCCATCACATTCAGTGTACCATTAATCCTTTGAAATCATGAGAATGTGATCAACTGTCTGAAAAATTTGAGGCACAGTACGTAAAGTGATAATCCAGTTCATGTGTATGAGCCTGACAAACAAGCAAAACAATGTTGCAAGTCTGTGTACAAAGAGAACAGAATATAAGGAAGAAATCTCCTTATAGACAAGAAAGCAGGAAAAAAAAGGAAAGAAATCCCCCTCCTTTTATTTTTTAGCATTCAAATTCAAATGAATGCTACCTAGCTTCACTGAAGGACAGTCCCTATTTTATGGTCATAGAGTGTAATCTCAACCAGAAATATCTTCACAGGCATAAGCATAAATAATGTGAGCAATGATTACTTAAAATGATTAATAAAATGAATTATTATGCCCTCTAAATGTACATAATGCAAGTCATGTTTAGAATTTTGTTTTTTAAAGCAGTTTGTTGTTATTATTTATGTAGACATTTTTATTTATTTAAAAATGTATATGTAGTATCATTTGACTACTGTAAAAGCAAGCAAATTATTTTGCTCATTTTTTCTTTTCTTTAAAAATTTTGATATGGTTTTACTCTGTTTGATCATATTTATGTGTGTATGTGAGTGCACATGTGTGTGCATTTGTGTGTGTATGTGTGTGTGTGTGTCTGTACCTGATGAGCATTCACATGCAAGCCTCAATAGCATTCACACATATGACAGTCAGAGGAAAACTTGTGTTAATCAATTCACTCCTTCCACAATGCAGAAACAAAGTTGGAGCTCATATCTTCAGGCTTAGCATCACATTAATGTCATCAGCTCCTTCCCATTCATTCTTAAATATGTTGTAGATTTTTCCCTAGTAGTCAAGACTGCTTGTGAACGGTGTCCAGTGCTAGGTAAACAGATAGTAGTTAAGAAAAAAGAAACTTTTTCTTACTTTCTATTTTATTATGAAGTCAGAACTCCTGTGTACAGAAGTTCAAACAGCCCAGGGAAAAGTTAGCAGAACACCAAAATTCAACTATGTTAATCAATGTTCTCAACTGAATCTAGAATTTTCTATATAAATAGGGCCTTATTTAAAAGCACAACCCTGAATCCAAGTATGATTAAATATTTTTGAGGAATGAATTTCCTGCCTTTGTTTTATATTTCTTAAAGTTAATCAATTCATGATTAATGGCATTGTTTTAATTAGCTGCTCTGTGTGGTTGATCTAATTTAGTCAACTGAAAAGATTCTGTACTGAAATTGCAGCACAAGACAATGATTTTGAATCTTTTCACTGTCTTATACAACAAAATTATCATGATCTGTGCTTTATTATTTGTCTAAATACTCTTCTCATTAGTTAAATCAACCCTTAGGCTTATAACCATAAAATTATGTCAAAGACAAGAAAATTCTGCCTGATATTTCATTAATGCAATTGCCAATCTGATTAATGAGAACATATCAGGTCCCCACTTAGTAATATGGAGGAATTACAGTCATACAGAAATACAATAATGGTTGATGATTATAGTTTAATGTGATCATTCATCTTGGGAGTGATAACTTTTATGATTTAATGAACTTTTGAGTAGAGATATTCAAGTTTAAGGCCCTGACTTATTAATGCATACACAAGATTTCAGATTTATTTTTTATTATAAAATTCAAATTGTATCTATGTATCATCTATCTATCTATCTATCTATTATCTATTTATCTGTTATCTATCTCTCTGTGTCAATGCATTCATATTGTCCATTTTATCAGGGTCTACCAAGTAGTTGGATAAGTTTAACATTTTAATCAATTACAAGGAAAAAAGTTAGGTAGGAAATCAGAGCAAGCTTTAGCAAGTCAAAAAAGACTTGCTGGTGAGTGCTCTTGGTGAAACGTAGCTTTCATGTTCATGTAACTTGTTTCTCCACTATGCTGCTATCTCTAGCTCATTGATTTTCTCCATTGGCTATGCTTCTGCTACTCACTCCCTAAATTTTGAACCAGTTTGCCCAGGTGGATGTTACCTTTAGCTGTTATTACCATGACATGATGGTGAAAATATGGTATTTGGAAAATAAATATAAGTCAGTCTCTTAGTTCTGCCAAATGCTAGTTATAAACATGGAATTGTCTAAAGATCAACTTGGGCCTTTGTTTTGTCAATTAAGAATTACAATAGATAAAAACACTATGTCTCACAAAAGTATTATAGATATTAACTAACATTGGATGACATTTATCAAAGTGGTACGAATGGTGTTGTTGATATTATTTGTTGCTGTTCTGGGGATCAAACTCAGACCTTTTTGTATGTTAGAAAAAGGATTTACACTTGAACCTCACCTGTTAATGCACTGTTGGTAGTTAAGTTTGCTTGCTTGTTTCTTTTAGCAGGTATGCTCCAATTGATTAGTTGAAGCCATTAACACTTTATTGAAGCCATCCCAAGATCAATGTATGGAGACATAAATTTATAGAGGGAAGATATTTTCTTCCTCTGCATTGTATAACTGGTTACAATTTTTATATTAGTATTGACCATGTAGTCTTAATAACAACAGCCTCTTATAGATGCTGAATAGGTATGTTCTAACAATAAACAATATATGATATTTTAAAGAATAATTATTTGCAAAGCAGTAAATAACATCTAAACCACTTTTTGCTCTTTTTTAAATATCTTATTTCTGAAGGAAATCTTTAAATTATTAATGAAAGCACTTTGTTAAAATGAAAACCTTAAGTAATAGGTAATATCAGCAATGAGAATTTCAGTTCTGCACAGAATGAGAATATCAGAATGAGAATTTCAGTTCTGCCCAGAATGAGAATATATTTACAAAACATATATAATAAAGGAGTAATGTATACACTATCCAAAGACATCCTACACTTCAACAATAATAAAAAATATCCATCTTAAAAATAAAGCACCAGAAATGCATATGAGTGTGTGAATTTTCAAAGAGAGTCTAGAAATGGCAACAGAAGTGCAAAGAAGAATACCAAATCAAGTGTCACTAAAAAATGCAAATCACAATCACATTCTAATTAAATGTTATTAGTTATCATTTATGGTTATTGTTATAAAGGAAAACACAGAAAAACAAAACAGTAGACTAATGAAGACATGTGGATATTTCACTAGGATGATACAGTGGCTTTAAAAATGACACAGCAACTGAAGAAGGCAATATGGCAGTTTCTAAAAATATTATGGGACTCTTGTAGGATATATATACATATATTTATTTATTTATTTATTTATTTATCCCTAAAGTGAGAGAAGAGAAAGCAAGAAATTAAAATGTTATTTGCATACAGATGCTCATGTAACCATAATTCAGAAGAGACCAATACTGACAACCCCAATTAGTCTTCCTCACTAATATGACCAGAAATACCTTGATCATTGATTAAATTAGATAATAACTCATCATTTTAAATATAATTAAAAATCTTTCAAATTTTCATAAAAATAATGTATATAGGGAAGAGGCAGATGTATTGTTTTGAGGTTGAAACTAAACTGGCCTAATATAGTGATTTCCAGTACAACAGAGGCTATAGGAAGGCCTTGTTTCAAAATAAAACAACAAACTGCCTGTCTGTCTGTGTGTCTATCTACCTATTAATATATATAAGCTTAATGTTTAGCTCTATGTAGACTACATGCCTACTAAGTGTAGTTCATCTCAGTCAGAGCTTATTTATGCTGACAGCGTTGTGAGATACATAGGAAGAGTACAAGGACAGCAAACACATGTAAAGAATTTTAAACTTTTCAGATTTTTTTGATATTGTATGTTAAATAATTGCAGATATGTGTTCTTAAACCAGTAGATACATACAGAGAAATTTTTAGAATTATTTTAATAATATTCATTGACATGCTTCTTAGTATAATGATAATAACTTATAGTTCCATGGATTTTGTAGATGTGTTTTCCAGACATGTAAATTTACATCAGATAGGGTGTGTGAAGCTTATCAGGAAAGAGTATTTATATTACTGTTTGAATGGATAGAAAAGAAACAGGGTTGATCAGAATCGAGGAGAAGCTATGCTATAATTTAGTCTCAAAAAGGACACAAACACATTCTATCAGAGATTTGGAAAGTTTTAACTAGAGAAAACCATACAAATTTTTAATATGACATGCCTGGCCTTAGAAATGGGAAGGGAATAGGAACATGAATTCAATGATATCTAAAACTGACACACGAGTTCTGTTGGGTGGCAATGACAATAGCATCAGAGAAAACGTGACTATGGAATAGAATCTGGGCAGAAAATCATAACAACACCAAAGAATTTTCCCAGGTCAAATAATATCTTTTTTTGATGACTGTGGACTTCCCAGCACACGTATGAAGCAAGTTCATAATCAGAGTTGACAGTTAACATACAAGCTAATAATTTTTATTACATACATAGTTAGCTCTTGTTAAATATTCATAGAAAGACAATACAAGTACACCTACATATTGATGCTGGAACTTCTAGTAGGTATTTCAGTAATTTGCAGGTAATACAAACAAAAATGTCACACAGAAAACATAACCAGAAAAAGAGAAGAGATAAATTTATAATCTTGATGCAGAAGCTCATATTTCTGAAATTATATAACATCTGTATCTAATATGAGAATTTACATGTTTGTAATGACAGTGTGGCTTAATTAAGCATTACACTAGCAGATAGACATTGTTCTTTGCCTCCTGTACCTATTTATTGTTGTTTCTTTTATATTTCATGCAATCACTTGTGCTACATTCAGAAAGTCTCTTACTGAGAAATGAAAGGTAGCCACAACTTCATGTTTTGACAAGCCTAAAACTTGACAACCCATGCATAATATACTCACCTACTACCTTTTGTCAATATCTTGACAAGGTCACCATGCATTAAAAGAAAATTTTCAGACTCTAACACTCTAATGCTCACTTCTTCTTGGGAAAAGTGCACAAAACGTATAATTTTAACACATCACCATTATTTTGGACTTCATAGTATGCAGTTTTGTTCAACTCAAGTGAACTTATTGCATACAAATACATCAATCAGACACTAAAGTATTCCAAGTAATACTAGCTACAACACACAACAATTCATTGTCTGACCTCTAAGTATCATTGTGGAACAGAACAAAACCATGCATTTTTCCAGCATGGTTAGTGTTAGAACCCTTTCATTAAATATAGACTAAAAACAGAGTGTTTGTTTCTGATGGTTTGACCCATCTGTCAAATACAAAAGCCATCAGAACATAATAAAGGGTCCAAAAATAAAGTTATACACCAATGGTCAACAGATTGTTGAATAATACTAAAGGTTAAAAAACAGAAAACTTTATCTTTAATAAGCAGTATTAGAAGCATTGCCTATTCACATACAGATATGTAGAAAAACATAACTGTGTATGTCTATAGTATGTATGTATGTATGTATGTATGTGTTTTTATATGAATGTCTCCAGAGCTTGATGTTCACAAAACAATTTTCAAATTCAATTCAGTGTGTAGAAAAATTACACTGACAATTTTGAAAGCTATAAAGAGGACACTGTGAAACCTCATATAGAATCAGAAAGAAAGAAAGAAAAGAAAGAAAGAAAGAAAGAAAGAAATGAAGGAAGGAAGGAAGGAAGAAATGAAGAAAGGAAGAAACAAAGAGAGGAGAAAATATTTCAAATTACTTGCATCTCACTTCTTTTGTTTCACTGGTGAGGATTTATTAATTTAAAAAACCCAAATTACACTTACAGCAAAATTAGAAAAATAGCTTATCTTTTGTCAATGTTCAGAGCATATACCCCACTAAAGTTTCAATGTCTCTCACTTACTATCAACACAATTACATCATTTATTTTGGTATCTAGTGATTATATAAGACAAGTTTTTAGACAATTACTGCCGATATTTCAAGTCTCAATTACACCTTTGTTTTCTTTCAGTATTTCAGTGTAACTTTTGACATTTTAACTGAAAGAAAGTTGCATAGTTGCAGTCAAATCTTTTAAAATATTATTAATATTCTTCTAATATGGCTTTCAAACAGCTTATAGAAAGTCACATTTCTATATTACACTTAATACTACAAAATTTGAATAATTATATGGAAATAGCAAGATTCAGATTTAAAATCACATCTCATGATAATGATAGAGGACTTTAAGAAGGATATAAAAAAATTCCTTAGAGAATTACAGGAGAAAGCAGGTAAACAGGTAGAATCCCTTAAAAAGGAAATATAAAATTCCGTTAAAGAATTAACAGGAAATCTCCAATTTCTTTCTTGAGAGACTTGAAGTTATTGTCATACAGGTCTTTCACTTGTTTGCTTAGAGTTACTCCAAGATATTTTACATAATTTGTGGCTATTGTGAAGGGAGTTGTTTTCCTTATTTCTTTCTCTGCCCTTTTATCATTTGTATAAAGGAAGGCTACTGATTGATTTGAGTTAATTTTATATTTGCCACTTTGCTAAAGTTGTTCATCAGCTGGAGAAGTTCTCTGGTAGAATTTTTTGGTTCACTTATGTATACTATCATATCTGCAAATAGTGTTACCTTTATTTCTTCTTCGCCAATTTCTATCCCCTTGATCTTTGTTGTTGTTGGTTTTTTATTGTTCTAGCTAGCACTTTGAGTGTTATATTGAGTATATATGGGGAGAGAAGACATCCTTGTCATGTCTCCGATTTTAGTGGGATCACTTCAAGTATGTCTACATTTAATTTGATATTGGTTGTTGGTTTGTTGTAAATTGCTTTTACTATGTTTAAGTATGGGCCTTGAATTCTTGATCTCTAATACTTTTAACATGAAGGGGTGTTATGTTTTGTCAATTGATTTTTCTGAATCTAAGTAGATGATCATTTGATTTATTTCTTTGGCTTTTGTTTGTATAGTGGATAATGTTAATGGATTTTCCTATATTTAAAGAACTTTGTTTCCTTGGAATGAAGCCTACTTGATTGTGGTGAATGATGGTTTTGATGTGTTCTTGGATTTGGTTTGCAAGAATTTTATTGAGTATTTTTGCATTGATATTTATAAGTGAGATTGGTCTGAGGCAACTCAGACCAAAAAAGGCCATGTATGGTATGTACACACTAATCAGTGGATATTAGCCAGAAAAAAAAAAAAATGTACTGAATACCCCCCAGAACTCAAAAAGGTCAACAAGCAGAAAGGCCCAAGTGAGGATGCCTGAGTCCCAATTGGAAGGGAAAAGAAGGCAATCACAAGTGGGGAGGGAGGAAGGAACCTGGGATGGAAAGTGGACAGGAGAGTTGGGGGAGGGGGGGAGGAACCTCATCTGATGTCCAGTCAGGGAAAAGAACTGAAGCCCTGAGGGCCAGGAGAAAGAATGGAAACAGGCAACCTCAAGAGGCAAGAGGTTGTGGGAAAACCTCCAGAATGCACAATAGACTTGGGAGATTAGAGATTCTCAGGACTCAAAGGGGGGACAGTAGATGAAATGCCAGACAGTAGGGAGAGGGAACTTATAGAGCCTACCTCTATCAGGAAGATAGGGCATCAAGTGATTGACAGGTTTCCATCTAACAGGCAAATCCCTAACCCATAATTGTTCCTGTTTGAAAGAACTACAAGGATGGAAATGGACAGGAGCCTGAGGTAAAGAAGGTCCAGCAAAAGGCCCAAAGTGGGATCCAGCTCAGGGGAAATCCCAAGACCTGACATTTTACTGAGGCTATGGAGTGCTCACAAAAGGGGACTGTTCACAACTGCACTCAAGAAGACCAAATAAGCAACTGATAGAGTCAAATGCAGATATTTCCACCCAACCAATGCACAGAAGCTCATGACCCCTGTAGTTGAATTTGGGAAAGGCTGGAAGAAGGTGAGGAGGAGGTCAAACCTATAGGAGGACCAGCTATCTCAATTAACATTGACCCTTCGAGTTCTCTCAAATACGGAAACACCAACCAGGCATCATACACCAGTTGATATGAGTCCCCCATCTATATATGATGGCAGAGGACTGCCAGCCTAAGTACAGACAGAGAAGATGCACCTAACCCTCAAGAGACTGGAGGCACCAGGGAGTTTAGAGGTCTGATTGGTTGGGGGTTAGGGAGTGGGTACATCCTTGTGGAGACAGGAGAGTGCAGAGGAAGTATAGGATATGTAACAGTAGGAAGGTTGACAGGGGTGGGGTGGATAAAATCTGGAGTGTTAAAAAAATAAGTAAGAGACAAAAAACAATTACAGAAAAACATAAACAGTCTAAGGAATTGAACAAAACTATCCAAGATCTAGAAACATAAATAGAAACAATAAAGAAATCACAAAGGGAGTTAGAAAATATAGGAAAGGGATCAGGAGTCATTGATGCAAGCATCACCAACAGAGTACAAGAGATAGAAGACAGAATGTCAGATGCAGAAGATACCATAGAAAACATTGACACAACAAAGTGTAGGACCATTAAAGGCATCCTGGTTTCTGGTTGAGCTAAGGTTTAAAATCCTGGAGACCCAGTAGGGTGTCCCCAGCAGGGGATAACCATATAAGGGATGATAAGCATTTTGCCATGCTCATGGGCCCCAGGCTTCTGACACCAGGCTGCAGCTCTCCAAAGGTTTGTGCCCATCAGTAAAATAAAGGCAATGTCCCAAGCCCCTCCATAGGTAGAGGTGTGGTCACATAGCCTCAAGACATCTTCATTTTAATGAGGCACCTAGAGACTTAGCCAATAAACTATCCTTCTCAGACAATCCTCCCTGCAAGAGGATATTTTAACCTCAGGCCCGCACTGAGAATTTGGGATACAGTTTCATTCATCACTACTCTCTGCCATGATAATAAACTCTAAAACTATGGGCTGTCTCTCTTCATCAGGATCCATGGTGGGGAATGATGGACTAGGCCTTAGTCTAAAAAGTCACATCTAGTCTCCCACAGAAGGCTGCTTAGAGCTCCCAGCCATGGCCTCTACCAAACCAAACCAAACTAGCTAGCCACTGACAAGCCAAAAACTCAGCTCCTGGCAGGATCCAGTCAGACTCCTCCCCACCTTTCCACCTTGGCCTCAGGCTAGATCCAGGCATTGGGGAGAGGGGGGTCTACTCCATTCTCAGCTCTTCCAAGGCATTCAGTAGTGCCCGGGATGCCCAAGAGCCTGACAACCAGATGGAGCCAGCTCCATGAAGCCCTCAGGACTGCAAGCCATGCTCCCACATCCCTGGGTGGTGTCCTGAAGCTTCTAACAGCTTAACACCTCCTGGAAGTGCTGTGGGGTGACCATGGCCAAACTTTCTGCCTCTCACCTCCCCCAGAGGCCTGAGTCCTGTGGAACACTCAGGAATCATTCACACCTCCTTGTTTTGCACTATGGTCCTGTGGTGTATATATTCTTTATGATCTTCAGTTTTTGTAGCCCTATGGAATGAAATGTGTCCTAGGTTTTAGAAGTCTATTGTTATTTCAGCATCAGTTGAGCAGTTCTGTTATAAAAGGTACTTAAATGCCTTTGTCTGCATTGCCATTCTGAACAACGGTCACCCTAGCATGCTAGTTATTTCTGCAGAATAAACACTCTTTGTTTTCGAATACTATCTGTTTCTGGGGTCTTCCTTCAGTGATTTTCAGACCCTTAAAATGATTTTAGTGCAATATCCCACCCAGCTAAGTTTATTGTCTGTTCTTACAAAGGCAGGTAGATTCCTGAGATCAAGATCAGCCTTGGATAAAGGAAGTTTAGATCCAGGTCTGCTGCTAATGGTAATCTCAGGAAGGGATTTCACCCAGCCAAACTTATTGTTTGTGCTTAGAAAGGCAGGCAAATCTCTGAGTTCATTTGTTATGTTAAAAAAAAAAAATGTACTGGCGGTTTCTAAGACAAAGATTCTAAGGTCATAAAATGCTGATTTGTGGGAAAATCAAAATAGGACCTTGGGTAATGATTGAATTGATATGTAAATAGAAGAATAGGCTTTGGTCTGCAAGAGCTGAGCTATCTCTATGTGTGTTTGGAGAGTCAGCTCAAGCAGAACAGCTTGTATTCAAAATTGACTTTGAGAAGTTTCTTCCACTGATCTCAAACATTACTTCCTCAAAATCTCTCCAACCCTAAGCTGTTCCTTGGCAGTTTAAGAATCACATGAATAAAGTTTATAATCACAAGAACAAGCTGCACATGGCAATAACATGTTTTACCATAGAGACACATAAAAAATAGTTGAAATAAATAATCTGAAGTGGATTCACTCCTATTCTGTTATCCATGGCAGGGCCATGAAAGCACATCTCAAGAACAATTTTGTGTTTTGAAGAAACTGAGGTCATGACAATTATTGTCTTTAAATTATTTATTTATTTATTATTTATTTATTCATTGCATTTTCTCACAAGCAATCAGAATTGCCCTCACATGACTGACTCTGTTCTTGGACCATGTTCCAAAAGTCATAGTAGTTCATCACAGCAGTGGTATCTCTAACCCCAACACATATGAAATTCAGAATATACAAAGATTATATTTTAAGGAATCTTCTAGTCTACAAGATTGGAAAATAAATAGAAACAGATCAATTCATAGAAATGTACAGTATTCAAAATAAAACCAATATAAATAAATTATTTAAATAGATTCACACAAAAACAGCTTTGAACAATAGTAGAACTCCTTCTAAGTATAAAGGGTCCAAGATTAGATGCATTTCCAAAATTCAAACAGAACTTCAAAAAAGAATTAATACCAATATTATTAAAATATGGATATTATTCAAATAAAAAGACAGGAAGGTTTCAGTATTACCTATTATCAAAAATTAATAAAATATCAAAACAGAACAACAAAACAAAATTTATTCCTCCTGATGAAGTGAAATCATGCTCATCTAAAACTGTCATTCATCATTACCAAGTTAGTTTCACATGAGAAATATAAGAATGTATCAATATGCACTGTATATTATTTATCATATAAATAGGCTTAAGACACAATTGAAAGATAGTCTCATTAGGTGCACAAAGAGTCTTTGACAAAATCCAGCATAATTTTATACTAAAAGTTAAGGAAACTCTATAAACAGAGGGAGCACATTTTAATATATAATGTCTTCTTATTCAACATAGCTAGAGAGATATAAACAGAAAAACAAACCATATATCAATGTCAACATATAATAGGTTTCTTCAAATAACAGACCCTAAAGATTCTTCAACCTACTCCCCTCATCTCATATAAAATAAGTAAAGGAAAAGAAGTCTAATAGTTGATAATTTCAGCAGTGTCCAATTACAGAATTAATATATAAAAGTTTATAAAAATGTAGCAAATGACAGTGAGACAGGCACTGGTGTTGGGTGGAGGATTAGGTGGTCTGGCTGTGTGGGCTCAGTAGAGGTAGCTTGCAGTGTCCGGCCTGGCAGACTGCTGGCAGGTAGACTAGGCCATCCTTTAAGAGGAAGACTGCATGGTCATCACTTGTTTTGGACATGACTTGGACCCAATTTGCGTGAAGATGGATGAGGTTCTGTACAGCATTGCTGAAAAGGTTAAAAATTTTTCAGTTATTTATCTTCTGGATATTACAGAAGTGCCTGACTTCAACAACATGTAGGAGCTATATGACCTGTGCACTGTCATGTTTTTCTTCAGCAACATATCATGATTGATTTGGGCAATGAAAACAACAAGATCAACTGTATCGTGGAAGACAAACAAGAAGTGGTTTGTTCTTCAAAACATCATAGAACCCTTGTACCATGGCACCCTCAAAGCTCAGGGCCTAGCAGTGTTTTCCAAGGACTAATCTACAAAATACAGATACTGAGCACTGCCCTGAGGCTATGCAAAGGATACTGGGAGACTCTTTTATGTAGAAATATTCTGCTCTCAAAGCTACTGGGAAAAGCCTGCAGCAGAACATTGCTGTAGAGCTGGAGGACCCTTGAGATGAGGGTTACAGGCCCTTAACTACCAAAGAAACTTGGTGAAGGGACAGGTGAAAAAAAAAAAAGCTATAAAAATATAAACGTCTGTCTATAAATTAATGATGAAATGCCAAAAAAGAAAAAGATAGTTCATTCTTTTCACAATTACACAGAGAGAGAGAGAGAGAGGGAGGGAGAGAGAGGGAGAGAGAAAGAGAGAGAGAGAGAGAGAGAGAGAGAGAGAGAGAAACAAGAGGAAACAGGCATATGTACATTAAACTACTACAGCTATATGATTTTTGACAATGATACCAAGAATATACAATGAAGAAAAAGCATCTTCTATAGATAGTGCTGAGAATCATGAATTCCAACATGAAGAAAAATGAAACTATATCCTTATTCCTTAACCCTGTACAAAACTTATCTGCAAATGGATCAAAATCTCCATCTTAAAATGTAATATTCTGAAATTTCTAAAGAAAATTTATGTGGCCTACACATCAAGTTTTGCGCAGAAGTATGACTTTCTAAATATGACTAAGGTAGCATGTGAAGTAAAATTAAAAATTGACAAGAAGTAGCACATGAAGTGAAACAGCTTCTGTAAAGAAATTATGAATTAAATGACTTTGCAGATAAAATAATGAGAGAGATCCTTAGCTATCTACCATATCTGACAGGATCTCTCTCTCTCTCTCTCTCTCTCTCTCTCTCTCTCTCTCTCTCGTGTGTGTGTGTGTGTGTGTGTGTGTGTGTGTGTATCCCATAAACCATGAATGTATACTTTAAATGATCACATGGTCTACAGATAGTGCTAACTGACTGGCTAAGAACACTTGAAAAGCAACCAGGGATTATGGTTCAGCACAAAGCATCCACATGATTATTCAAAGCCACCCTCAGTCCTAGCTCAAGGGAATCCAAGGCCTCTTGCCTTTTCAGATATGGGCACATACAAGAGAATACCACATGTGGACACACTCATGCACATACCTAAATAAAATAAAATAAGATAATGATATTATTGTATCTGCAGTAAAAGAATATAGCTTGTACCTTAATATAGAATACAAAATTATAAACATCTTTTAAAGCAGATATGTACAAGGCAATAAAAATTAATTCATTACATGACTTCTATTAAATAATTTCTTCATTCCTTCTTTTTTTTTTCTGTTTTTTTGAGACAAGGTTTCTCTGTATAGCCCTAGTTGTCCTGGAACTCACTCTGTAAACCAGGCTGGCCTCAAACTCAGAAATCCACCTGTCTCTGCCTCCCAAGTGCAATGGTGGTACATTAAAGGCATGTACCACCATTACCTAGCTTCTTCATTCCTCCTAAAAAGATAGTTAGTACAATTTCTGAAGATGTAGTATGGCTAATAGAGTACTTGCCATGTAGGCACAAAGTCTTAGATATGAGCCATTGTCACATAAACTAAGTCAGTGGTGCAGAGTTATAATATAAATTACTGAGAGGTAGAGAAAGAAGAATCAGAAGTTTCAGGCCATGCTAAGACACACATTAAGTTCAAGTCTCATTTGAGGTATATTAAACATTTCATCAAATTTCTCAAAAACCAGAAAAGAAAAAGTAAGAAACAGTCATTAGAAAGAGGGAAGGATGGAGAAGAAAAGGAAAGAAGAACCAAAGAAAAAAAAGAAAGATTTACCTCTAACAATCACATGGTAATCAATTCTATACAACTAAATTGATAGTTTTAATGAGTCCACAGTTACCAGTTCAGCTTTGCAAGCAATCGAGAGTATTCATAATTTTATGATTATGAAGGGGGTTTGTGTTTTCTTCATTGAGATGAATTATTAGCCTTTCTCAAGGACACATAATATTGGACACTGCTATATGAGGGATATAAAAATGATACTCTAATGATACAATATGGATTTAGAGGATTTGGCTTGAAATTTATTTATTTTGTAGGACTAGCAGCAGTTACTTAATTTCATGCCTGTGAAATGTAAATAAATTTGACAGCCGGGAGGAAAGAGCCTTCCGGTTGGTTTCCATCTGTGGCAGGAAACATTCGCCTGGGCCACCAGGGCTCCATAGCCAAATAGCGCCTGGAGAAAGCTAGCTGCCCTGGACTGTGGAAAAAAGAGTGAGAGGAAGTAAAAGGAGTAACACTGCTCAGCATTACATGCCTGGAATCCTTGGGACACAGAGACTGTGAAACAGTCAGAAACAGGAGACTTCTAGTTTCCATCTGTAGTGGGAGACCTCTGCCTGGGCCACCAGGACTCCATAGCAAAACAGCACTGGGAGAAAGCTAACCTCCCAGGAGTATGGGCAAGTCTGTCTACTCAAGGGGACCCACCTGGAATACCCAGGATACAGGGACTGAGGAACGGGGATCTGTTTTTTTGGGTGGCTGGAGGGCAGATCCTGTGACACAGGGCTCCATACTCAAATAGTGCAAGGAGAGAGCTGGTATACCAGGAGTGCCGGCACACTTTAAAGCACAGGCAAGACCACCTCTTCTTTTCAAATTTACTCGACCAAGAGGAAACCGTGCAGAGCCATCAGGACACAGGAAACAAGGGAAAGCTAGGGATTAGATCCCTCTTATTTCTGTCTGTACCCAGAAGCTGACCCTGCACCACAGCTCCCAAACCCAAATTCCTGTAAGAAAGAAATGGTCTTCAAGGAGTATTGACACCTAGGCTTGCAGAAAAGACAAGCCACTGTCAGAGAGAGTAACACCAGAGAAAATCAGATGGCGAAAGGAAAGGGAAACAACACGAGGAACAAAAACCAAGGCTAGCTGGCAACGTCAGAACCAAGCTCTCCCACCACAGCAAGCCTAAAAAGGAAGACTCAGACTTAAAATCACATCTCAAGAGGATGATAGAAGATTTTAAGAAGGAAATAAATACCTCCCTTAAAGAAATACAAGAGAACACAGGTAAACAACTGGAAGCCCTTAAAGAGGACACACAAAAATCCCCTGAAGAATTACAGGAAAACAAAATCAAACTGGCAGAATTACAGGAAAGCCCAATCAAACAAATGAACAAAAATATCCAGGAATTAAAAACAGAAATAGAAACAATAAGGAAATCACAAACAGAGACAACCCTTGAGCTAGAAAACTAGGAAAGAAATCAGGAATCATAGATGCAATCATCACCAACAGAATACAAGAGATGGAATAGAGAATCTCAAGTGCAGAAGATACCATAGAAAACATGGACACAACAGTCAAAGAAAACACAGAATGCAAAAATCTCCTAACCCAAAATATCAAGGATATCCAGGATACAATGAGAAGACAGAACCTGAGGATAAGTATAGAAGAGAGTGAAGATTCTCAACTTAAAGGACCAGAAAATATCTTCAACAAAAGTATAGAAGAAAACTTCCCTAACCTAAAGAAAGAGATGAACATAAACATACAAGAAACCTACAGAACTCCAAATAAACTGGACGAGAAAAGAAATTCCTCCTGTCACATTATAGTCAAAATACCAATTACACAAAATAAGGATAGAATATTAAAAGCAATAAGGGAAAAAGGACAAGTAACATATAAGGCAGACCTATCTGAATTACACCAGACTTCTCACCAGAGACTATGGAAGCTAGAAGTTCCTGGGCAGATCTCATACAGACTCTAAGATAACACAAATGCCAGCCCAGGCCAGGCCGCTATGCCCAGAAAACTTCTCAATAATCATAGATGGTAAAACCAAAATATTCTATGACAAATTCAAATTTGCACAGTATGTTTCCACAAATGCAGCCCTACAAAGAACAATAGATGGAAAAACGCAATTCAAGGAGGGAAATTACACCCAAGAAAAAGCAAGAAAGTAATCTTTCAACAAACTCAAAAGAAGATAGCCACACAAACTTATAAACAACATCGAAAATAACAGGAAACAACAATCATTAATCTTTTCTATCTCTTAGCATCAATGGACTCAATTCTCCAATAAAAAGATATAGACTGACATACTGGATTCATAAACAAGACCCAGCATTTTGCTGCATCCAGGAAATGCACCTCCATGTTAAAGACAAACACTACCTCAGTGTAAAGGGCTGGAAAAAATTTTTCCTGGAAAATGGCCCAAAGAAACAGGCTGGAGTAGCCATTCGAATATCAGATAAAATAGACATTCAACCAAAAGTCATCAAAAAAGATAAGGAAGGGAACTTCATACTCATAGAAAGAAAAATCTACCAAGAAGAACTCTTAATTCTGAACATCTATGCCCCGAATGAAAGAGCTCCCACATTCATAAAAGAAACTTTACTAAAGCTCAAAGCACACATTGCACCTCACATATATTAGTGGGAGACTTCAACACCCCACTATCGTCAATGGACAGATCTTGGAAACACAAACTAAACAGAGATACAGTGAAAGTAACAGATGTTTTGAAACTAATGGGTTTAACAGATATCTATAGAACATTTCATCCTAAATCAAAAGAATTTACGTACTTCTCAGTACCTCATGGTAACTTCTCCAAAATTGACTACATAACTGGTCACAAAACAAACTTCAACAGATATAAGGAGATAGAAATAATCCCATGTCTCCTATCAGATCACTACAAATTAAGGCTAGTCTTCAATAGCAACAAAAATGTCAGAAAGCACACATACACATAGAAGCTAAACAACGCTCTACTCAATGATAACTTGGTCAAGAAAGAAATAAAGAAAGAAATTAAAGACTTCCTAGACTTTAATGAAAATGCAAGTACAACATACCCAAACTTATGGACAGAGGAAAACTCAAAGATCAGAATGCCTCCAAAAAGAAACTGGAGTGACCATATACTAGCAGCTTAACAGCACACCTGAAAGTTCTAGAACAAAAAGTAGCTAATGCACACAAGAAAAGTAGAAGCAGGAAATAATCAAACTCAGGGTTGAAATCAACCAAGTAGAAACCAAAAGAACTATACAAAGAATCAACAAAACCAGAAGCTGGTTCTTTGAGAAAAAACAAGATAGATAAACCCTTAGCCAGACTAACCAGAGGACCCAGAGAAAGCATGCAAATTAACAAAATTAGAAATGAAAAACAAGATATAACAACAGATTCTGAAGAAATTCAAAAAAATCATCAGATCCTACTACAAAAGCCTAAAAGCAACAAAATTGGAAAATCTGGATGAAATGGACAAGTATCTAGACAGATACAAAATACCAAAGTTAATCAGGATCAGATAAACCATCTAAACAGTCCCATAGCCATTAAAGAAATAGAAGCAGTCATTAAAATTCTCCCAACCAAACAAAGCCTAGGACCATATGGGTTCAGTGCAAAATTCTGTCAGACCTTCAAAGAAGACCTAATCCCAATACTCTTCAATCTATTCCATAAAATAGAAACAAAAGGAACACTACCCAATTCATTCACTGATACCAAAACCTCACAAAGACCAACAATAAAGGTAAACTTGAGACCAATTTCCCTTATGAATACCGATGCAAAAATGCTTAATACAATTTCTGCAAAATGAATCCAAGAACACATCAAAATGATCATTCACCTTTATCAATTAGGCTTCATCCCAGGGATGCAAGGATGGTTCAATACCCAGAAATCCATCAATGTAATCCACTACATAAACTCAAAGAAAAACCATATGGTCATTTTGTTAGATGCTGATAAAGCATTTGACAAAATTCAACATCCCTTCATGATAAAAGTATTGGAAAGATCAGCAATTCAAGGAGCATTCCTAAACATAGTTAAAGCAATATACAAGAAACCAGTGGCCAAAATCAAACTAAATAGAGAGAAACTTGAAGCAATCCCACTAAAATCAGGGACTAGGCAAGGCTGCCCTCTCTCTCCCTATCTATTCAATATAGAATTGAAGTTCTAGCTAGAGCAATTAGACAACAAAAGTAGGTCAAAAGGATAATATTGGAAAGGAAGAAATCAAAATATCAGTATTTGCAGATGATATTATAGTATACTTAAGTGACCTGGAAAACTCCACCAGAGATCTGCTACAGCTGATAAACACCTTTAGCAAAGTGGCCAGATACAAAATTAACTCAAGCAAATCAGTAGCCTTCCTATACTCGAAGGATAATCAGACTGAGAAAAGAATTAGGGAAATGACACCCGTCACAATTGTCACAAACAATATAAAGTATCTTGGTGTGACTCAAATCAAACAAGGGAAACTTCTGTATGACAAGAAGTACTTGAAGTACTTCAAGTCTCTAAAGAAAAAAATTGAAGAAGACCTCAGATGATGGAAATATTTCTCATCCTCGTGGATTGGCAGGATTAATATAGTTAAAATGGCCATCCTGCTGAAAGCAATCTACACATTCAATGCAATCCCCATCAAAATCCCAACTCAGTTCTTCATAGACTTAGAAAGAGCAGTTCTCGAATTCATATGGAACAACAAAAAATCCAGGATAGCAAAAACTATTCTCAACAATAAAAGGACTTCTGGAGGAATCAGCATCCCTGACCTCAAGCTGTACTACAGAGCAGTAGTGATAAAAACTGCATGGTATTGGTACAGTGACAAGCTGGTAGATCAATGGAATAGAATTGAAAACCCAGAAATGGACCCACACACTTATGGTCACTTAATCCTTGACAAAGGAGCTAAAACCATACAGTGGAAAAAGACAACATCTTCAACAAATAGTGCTGGTTCAACTGGCTGTCTACATGTAGAAGATTGCGAATTGATCCATTCCTATATCCATGTACAAAGCTCAAGTCCAAGTGGATAAAGGACCTTCACATAAAACCAGATACACTGAATCTAATAGAAGAGAAAGTAGGGAAGCATCTCGAGCACTTGGACAAAGGAGAAATATTCTTGAACAGAACCACCAATGGCTTGTGCTCTAAGATCAAGAATCGGCAAATGGGACCTCATAAAATTACAAAGCTTCTGTAAGGTAAAGAATACTGTAAATAGGACAAAATGGCAACCTACAGATTGGGAAAAGATCTTTACCAACCCTACTTCCAATACAGGGCTAATATCCAATATATAAAAAGAACTCAAGAAGCTAGACTCCAGAGATCCAAATAATCCTATCAAAATGAGCTAAACAGAGATACTTCAACTGAAGAAACTCGAATGGGTGAGAAGTACCTAAAGAAATGTTCAACATCCTTAGTCATCAGGGAAATGCAAATCAAAACAACCCTGAGATTCCACCTCATACTAGTCAGATTGGCTAAGATCAAAAACTCAGATAACAGCAGATGTTGGCAAGGATGTGGAGATAGAGGAACACTCCTCCATGCTGGTGGGAATGCAAGCTGATACAACCTCTCTGGAAATCAGTTTGGAGGCCCCTCAGAAAAATGAACATTATACTACCTGAGGTCCCAGCTATACCACTCCTGGGCATATATCCAGAAGATACTCCAAGATGTAATAACGACACATGTTCCACTATGCTCATAGCAGCCATATTTATAATAGCCAGAAACTGGAAACAACCCAGATATCCCTCAACATCAGAATGGATACAGAAAATGTGGCACTTTTACACAATGGAATACTATTCAGCTATTAAAAACAATGACTTCAGGAAATTCGCAGGCAAACGGATGGAACTTGAAAATATCCTGAGCGAGGTAACGCAGTCACAAAAGAATGAACCTGGTATGTACTCACTGATAAGTGGTTATTAGCTCAAAAGTTCAGAATACCCAAGATTCACTTCACGGCAACCATTGGGCTGAGTGTGAGGTCCAAGATAGAGGACTAGGAGAAGGGACTGAAGGAGCTGAGGTAGTTTGCAGCCCCATGGAGCGAGCAACAGTGGCAACAGGCCTGACCCCTCAATACTTCCAGATACTAGATTACCAACCAAAGAATACACATGGAGAGACCCATGGTGCTGGCCACATATGCAGCATAGGAGTGTCTTGTTAGCCATCAAGGGAAGCAGAGGCCCTTGGGCCTGAGGGTGTTAAATCCCCCAGTATAGGAGAATTTCAAGGAGGGAAGATGAGAGTGTGTGGGTGGGTGGTTGGGGGCATACTCCCATAGTGACAAGGGGAGGGTGGAGGGAATTGGGAAGTCCCAAATGGGAGATCTGTAAAGGGGGAATCATTTGAAAATGTAAATAAAGTATGAAAAAAAGAAAGAAAAGAAACCTTTAAAAAGCTGAATTAAACTTCTTGGTAAAAGAAGAAAGAAGAAGAAGTAAAAGAAGAAGAAGAAGAGGAGGAGGAGGAGGAGGAGGAGGAGGAGGAGGAGGAGGAGGAGGAAGAAGAAGAAGAAGAAGAAGAAGAAGAAGAAGAAGAAGAAGAAGA
>JADRCH010000012.1:21151281-21277526 GCA_019843965.1 Rhynchomys soricoides
AAGAAGAAGAAGAAGAAGAAGAAGAAGAAGAAGAAGAAGAAGAAGAAATGTAAATAAATTTCTAAAACTGCATTGGATTTATACGAAGGACTTGCTGCTTTCTTTTTGAAGCTTTTCTCTATGTACTCTATATTTAGGCTTTAAGTCTTGAAAAATACTGGAAAATGGTCTAACTTTGCAAGCACAATGGGAGTTTAAAACCCAATTTATTTTTTCAAAATATTCACCTGTATGTTTGAATATAATCTTGGACAGATTGTCAATATTGGAGTAAAGTCTTACAGATTTATAAAAGTATGAAGTTTAAAAGTTTGTTCATATTACATAATTCAAGTTTTTCTTTTCACAGCTCAACAAGCTTGAAAAAATCAGGTTTTAAATTGCTATTTTATATTATAAAAATTGAATCTAATTGTGTTTTCTAGCAGTAGCCAAACTGCCTGTAATTTCTTATGAATATGTACCTCCAAATATGACTTGAACAAAGAGGACATCAATGAACATTCAAAATTGGGTGGGAAAAAGTCCCAAAACATTTCAATCCTACACAATAAGCAGTAAGAATTGTTTAAAGTTGGATGTAGGAGAGGCAGCCCTTTCAAGGGAAGAATATCTCATCTGCTTATAAAATACTTAACAGTCAACCCTGAACTCATACATACAAGTAACATTATATGCAACCAACAGGTTGTATTTTGGACTACATATGTATATACAAATACATATATGCATGCAATAACATCTGATGAAAGCCATGAGTTTGAAAGAGAGTAGGGAGGGTTGTATGGGGTACTTTGGAGGAAAGAGAAGGAAAAAAATTTAAGTAAAACATAATTTCAAAAAGGAAAGTATAAGCACGAAATGCATTGCCATGTAGCTGTTGTTTTGAGTTAACAATGGCCCTCCCCCATAGACTTATATATTTGAATGAATTATCACCAAGGATTGTCACTATTTGAAAGAATTAGAACAATTAAGAGGCATGATGTTTTGGGAGGATGTGGATCCCTTGAGGTGGGCTTGGAGTTTTCAAAATTTCATGGAAAGCCCATCCCCCTATCCCTCCTCCCTCTTTTTATGGATCAGAATATGGATCAGAATACTCCTTCAGCACCTGCCTGCAGGTGACCATGATCCCTATCAAGATGAGAATGAACTAAACTCCTGAAACTATAAACAAGCTAGCAGTTAAATACTTTCTTTCCTAAGAGTTTCTGTGGATATGGTGTCTCATCCCAGCAATAGAACAGTAACTAAGACAGAAGTTGTTATCAGGGTATGGAATATTGCTGTGACAGAACTGAACATGCTGCTTGTTGGGGGAATCTTGAATTCTGATTAGGAAAATATTTGGAAGCATTAAGTAGGGCTTAATGGTCCATACTAGTATGACCATTCTATAGGATGACTAGTATAGAAGAAAGTTATGCTGAGATAATGTTGATTTTTACAGCTCAAGAGGTTTTGGAGAAGAACATTAGTACATGGACTAGAGATCATTCTTATAATATTTTGGAAAAGACTTGTTTTTGTCCTTGTTTTAAAAATCTTCTGGAGGCTAATTTGAAGAATTTTGAATAAATTGCTGTGACAGAATAGATTTGAAAACACCCTAATATTGGAGATGTTTTGTGGTTTTTAATAGCCAGCTTTATACAAATGTGTATGAAAAAGAAACAAACTAAACAAAATGTAACACAGAATGTACAGTATGAGAAGAAAAAAAGTGCCAGGAAGTATAATAGAGCTAAACCAACTGTTCAATGAAATAAAATGTTTAAAGAAAATGCTGTTGCCGAATGGAGCAAAGGAAGTGCTGCTTCCCATACAAGGCCACACCAGATTAGATTCCAATAGCAGAAAAGGATTTAATGACAAGCTTCAGCAGTAAACAAAAACACCAAGGACATTAAGCTTTGATATTAGGCAAGGTGATGTAGAATTTGGAGATTGCTCAGCTAGTTTTTGTTTTTGTTTCAGAAAAGTATTTTCTCACAATGCTCTTTCCTCCATTTTGGAATGGCAAGGTTGGAGGTTAAAAGCCATTGTATGTTAAAAGCATCTTATCTGTTTTTCTTGTAATTTTACAGGAGTTATAGTTAAGAAATTGCTATAAGTTTCAGAAAAAATTGAACTTTAAACTTCCAAACAGTGTTGGGACTGTAACGATGTCCAACTGTATGAATTTCGCATTATGATCGGACTATAAGCCTTTGGGACCCTGGGAGTGGAATGTGGTGGATTGATTAAGAATGGCCCCTATAGCCTCATATATTTGAATGCTTATTTACCAGGGAACAGTACTATTTGAAAGAATTAGAAATATTATGAGGTATGGCCTTGTTGAATGAAGTGTCACTTGGAGTAGGTTTTAACATTTCAACATCTACAAAAATCCCAGTCTCTCTGTCTCTCTGTCTCTCTGTCTCTCTGTCTCTCTGTCTTTGTCTCATCTCTGTCTCTGTCTCTGTCTCTGTCTCTGTCTCTCTCCTCTATCTATCGCTATATCACCTATCTATCTGCTTAGGTATCAGGTTATAGCTCTTCGGTATCATTTCAGCACTTGTCTGTAGTCACCCATCATGATGGTAATGAACTAAAACTCTGAAACTGCAAACAAGCCCCAAATTAAATGTTTTCCTTCATACAATAGTTCTTGGTCATTGAGGTAGTTTGAATAAAATGGCTCCCATAGGCCTATAATGAATGTCACTATCAGGAGGTATAGCCTTGTTGGAGTAAGTGTGACTTTTGTTCGAGCTGATTGTCACGAAGAGGTGGGCTTTGATGCTAAGGATCAGCTTATGTCTCTCTAAATGACAGCAAGCAATAAGAAGTCACGAAATATTTTCCTTCCACAATTTAATTGAAATATTTTTAAATTATATAAAATTTCCTTGAGTAAAATAAAGGATATAAGCCAGCAATTTTAAATACTTTGGCAGAATATAAAATGAAACCTGTAAAACATTATTATATGGCCAACATTTATGATGATAAGCTCAAGAAAGTCAGAGATATTTACATATGCTTTTAGGGAAGACTGTGAAATAAATTGAACACATTTATGATTCTAATTCAAACAGAGGTTCATTTAAACATTGAAATGTCAGGTAGAAAAGACAAGAGGATGGTAATAGTAGTCAGGGCAACACAGACACTCAGTGACCTAAAAAAATTCAAATCATATAGGCATGTAGATAGGGTCTTAAAACATATGTTGTGGGTTACAGACAAAGCCACTAGTAATATTGGGTCAGTTTCGTTTGGAATGGAAATTGTAGGGTACATTGGAAAGTTCTCTGTTTCAAAAAATCTCATAGTATATTATATCAAAAAGAGGTATTCGAATATGTTTGATGTAACTTCCCATATAAAGATGAAAAAACAAAACCTCCTAATTAAATTAAACTAAGTTATAATGAAAAGTCAGTGTATATATTAAGTAAGCAGGGTTTGCAAAGTGGTGAAAAGTCTGCCACAGGCTTAAGTTGTTTATTTAGACACACTATAGTGTCTACAGTGTCTTGGACATTTGGTTGGTGGAAACTAGGGGGTCATATTTTTTGTTTTTTGTTTTTTGTTTTGTTTTGTTTTTTGTTTTGTTTTTTGTTTTTCTTTTTTATTGCTAGTGACTTGTCTAATAATTATATAAGATGGTAGATCCTATTCACAGAAGTGTAATAAGTGGCTGGCAAGAGACTAAACATATCCAGAGAAAAATTGCCCTGGACCTTTTTTTTTCATAATTTGCTTTATCAATACTTTACTTATTTAATTTTTAATTTTTATTGGTTAATTTATTTACTTACACTTCAAATGTTATCCCCTTCCCAGTTTCCCCTCCAAAAAACCTCTATATCACACCCTCTCCCTGCTTCAACGAGGGTGCTCCCCAACCACCAAAACACTCCCACCTCATTGGGTTAGCATTCCACCACACTGGGGCAACAAGCCTTCAAAGGACCAAGGGCATCCCTTCCCATTGATGCCAGATAAGGCCATCCTCTGCTCCATATGCAGTTGTAGCCATAGGTCCATCCATGTGTATTCTTTGGTTGGTGGTTTAGTCCCTGGGAGCTCTGGAGATTTTGCTTAATAGATATTCTTGTTCTTCCTATGGGGTTGCAAACTCCTTCTGCTCCTGCAGTCCTTCCCTTAACTCTCTCATTGGGGTCCCATGCTCAGTCAGATGGTTGGCTGCAAGCATCCACATATATAATGGTAAGGCACTGGCAGAACCTCTCAGGAGACATCCATAGTAGGCTCCTGTCAGGAAGCACTTTTTGGCATCAGCAATAGTGACTGGGTTTGGTGGCTGCATATGCAATGGCTCTATAGGTGGGGCAGTCTCTGGATGGCCTTTCCTTGAGTCTCTGTTCCTCTCTTTGGCCCTGTATTTCCTTTAGACAGGAGCAATTCTGAGTTAAAATTTTTGAGATGAGTGGGTGGCTCCATGACTCAACCAGGGGGCCATAACTAACCTCTAGATATGGTCTCTACAGGTTTTCTCTCCCCTTTGTTGGTCATTTCAGCTAATGTCTTTCCAATTGTGTCCTGGGAGCCTTTTGATTTCCTGGTAACTGGAACATTCGGCTGGTTATACCTAGTTCCTCATATTTTATTGCTATATAACTCTGTTCAATTTTCTGACACTCTGTACATCTCCAACTTCTCCTCCCACACCTGATCCTGCCCCCTTTTTTCCCCTCCTCCTCCTCTCTTCCTCCCAAGTCCCTCCCACTTCTACCTCCCATGATTATTTTGTTCTGCCTCGTAAGTATCCATATTTTGGTCTTCTTCTTGAGCGTCATATGGTCTGCAAGATGTAGCACAAGTATTCTAAGCTTTATGCCTAATATCCAGTTATGAGTGAGGACATACTGTGTGTGTTCTTTTGTGATTGAGTTACCTCACTCAGGATGATATTTCTAGTTCCATCCATTTTCATGAAGTCATTGTTTTTAATAGCTGAGTAGTACTCCATTGTGTAAATGTGCCACATTTTCTGTATCCATTGTTCTGTTGAAGGACATCTGGGTTCTTTCCAGCTTCTGGCTATTATAAATATGGCTGCTACGAACATAGTGGAGCATGTGTCCTTGTTATATATTGGAACACATTTTGGGTATATGCTCAAGAGTGGTATAGTTGGGTCCTCAGGTAATACTATGTCCAAATTTCTGAGGAACTACCAGACTGATTTCCAGAGTGGTTGTACCAGTTTGCAATCCCACCAACAATGGTGAACTGTTCCTACTTCCCCACATCTTTGCTAGCATCTGCTTTTACCTGAGTTTCTGTTTTTAGCCATTCTGACTGGTGTGAGGTAGACTCTCAGACTTGTTTTGATTTGCATTTCTCTACAACATAATCCACTATATAAATACACTGATTGAATAAAAACAATATGATGATTTCATCAAATGCTGAGAAAGCATTTGACAAAATTCAGCAACCTTTCATCATAAAAATCTTGGAAAGATCAGGAATTCCAGGCCCATACCTAAACATAGTAAAAGCAATATACAGCAAACCAATAGCCAACATCAAAATAAATAGAGAGAAACTTGAAGCAATCCCACTAAAATCAGGAACAAGACGAGGCTGTGCACTCTCTCCCTACCTGTTCAATATAGTACTCAAAGTCCTAGCCAGAGCAATTAGACAACAAAAGGAGGTCAAAGGGATACAAGTTGGAAAGGAAGAAGTCAAAATATCACTATTTGCAGATGATATGGTATACTTAAGCGACCCCAAAAATTCCACTAGAGAACTCCTTAGCCTGTTAAACAACTTCAGCAAAGTGGTTACATATAAAATAAACTTAAACAAATCAATACCCTTTCTCTACTCAAAGGGTAAACAGGATGAGAAATAAATTGGGGAAACAACACACTTCACAATAGTCACAAATAATATAACATACCTTGCTCTGACACTAACCAAGCAAGTGAAAGATCTGTATGACAAGAACTTCAAGTCTTTGAAGAACAGAATCAAAGAGGATCTCAGAAGATGGAAAGGTCTGCCATGCTCGTGGATTGGCAGGATTAATATAGTAAAAATGGCCATCTTTCATAAAGCATTGTACAGATTCAGTGAAATACCCATCAAAAATCCAACTCAATTCATCATCGAGTTAGAAAGAGCAATTTGCAAATTCATATGGAATAACAAAAAGCCCAGGATATGGAAAACTATTCTCAACATTAGTAGAATATCTGGGGGAATCACGATCTCTGAACTCAAGTTCTATTATGAGCAATAGTGATAAAAATTTGCATGATATTGGTATTGAGACAGGCAGTAGATCAATGGGACAAAATTGAAGACCCAGAAGTGAACCCATACAACTATGGTCACTTGATCTTTGACAAAGGAGCTAAAACAATCCAGTAATAAAAAGACAGCATATTCGACAAATGGTGCTGTTTCAACTGGTGATTAGCATGTAGAAAAATGCAAGTCAATCTATTCTTATATTCGTGTGGAAACCTCATGTCCATGTGGATGAAAGACTTCCACATAAAACCAGATACACTGAAACTAATAGAAGGGAAAATGGAGACGAACCTTAAGCACATAGGCCCAGGGAAATAGTTCCTGAACAGAACACCAAGGGCTTATTCTCTAAGGTCAAGAAATGACAAATGGGACCTCATAAAATTTCAAAGCTTCTGTAAAGCAAACAACCTGTAAATAGGACAAAAACGGCAACCAAGAGGTTGGAAAAAGATCTTTTGCAACACTACATTTGACAGAGTGCTAATATCCAATATATACAAAGAACTCATGAAGTCTCCAGAGAACCTATTAAAAATGCGGTGCAGAGCTAAACAAATAGTTTTCAACTGAGTAATATAGAATGGCTGAGAAGCACCTAAAGAAATGTTCAACATCCTTAGTCATCAGGGAAATGCAAATCAAAATAACTCACTATTCATATTTGAGCTTATTTTACCTGACTCTTTCCTGGTCTTTTACACTTGATTTATATAATCACTTAGATAAGCATGATATTGTTCCATTATTTCTATATATTACAACATAAAACATAAATGGTATGTGTATCACTTAATGTAATTACTTTCACTCATTATGGTAATGGATGAGATTAATCATACAGTTGACAGTTTAAATATTAGCCTCCAAAAATTGTACATTTATGCATGCTATGTACATTTTACAGCAAGGATCTTTGCCTCCTCACAGAAAAAGCTACAGTGGCAACTATTGATGGTGACACCAATGACACAGTTTTATATTTAATTCCATGATATTTATAGAGTGACTCAAATAAAGAGTAAACTATGGTAGAATTACAACTAAGAAAATCTCAACCCATTGATTGATTTATTTTCGTTTACATTCTACTGAAACAAATGGAAACAACGCTGCAAACATCCATAGTTAACCACATAGAGTAGGGATTCTTTTTTATCTTGCTATCCTTATTAGCAATTTATATTAGATAATAATAAATGCTTTGAATCAGGAAACACACATTCTTTCCCTAAAATACTGGAGCCAAGTAAAGTCATGATGGCACTATTCAAAAAACACTCCAAATTCTGGTCCTGTTAATACATGGAATAACCTTTACTGTAACACTGAATTATTGTTCTGAAAATATACATGAAGGAAATGAAAGCAATCAATGATCAGTGTGTAGGGATAATCTCTTGTGCACTGTATAAAAGCATCACCTGTCATAAAAGACCTGATCAGCCTACAGTGGGGGAAGAAAGAATGGAGGTAAGTTCCAGCCAGATACGAGAACTCTGGCATGAATCAAGCATGGAAAGATTTGTCACCTGGACTCAAAGGAAATATGATGTGTGAAACTGAGGAGAGGTAACCATCCACATGGTACATGTAGAGCAGTATAAACTGAATAAGTTAGCCATGAATTAGTTGGAGAACAAATCTAGCTTAAGACCTAGACATTTATTAATAAATAATAAGTCTTTGAGTCATTATTCGGGAACTTGGGTATAGGTAAAAAGACCATGTTTACAAAAATGTGGTGATTCCTCAGGAAGGTAGAAATCAACCTAACTTGATATCAATTTCATTACATATGTATACATATATTATGATCTTGCATATATATATTTAATGAAATTGATATATATATATATACATACACATACATTTGTGTGTGTATATATATATATGCAAAATTATAAAGTTTATGTAATGTATGTAACACATTTATATAATGGAGTTAAAATATACATAGGTTTTAGTGAGGGAGCTTGAACCTGGGGTTTTAAACATAAAGGATGAACACTCAGCTACTCAATACCATCCTCTTTTCCTTAATTTCAATACTTTAATCCATACATGAATTTGATCCTAACATTGCCAAAAAGATGTGCCTCAAAATTATTAGGTTCATGCAAAACCCATGTAAATATATTGATTACATTCTTCAAATTGCTTTGCTACACATTAATAATAGACTGTAACATTTATCACCATGTGTGAATATTAGCCATTGAAAATCCTCTCCTTAAATACAGGTGAACTGCTGACTCTCTCACTTGCAAAAGAAGAAAAGTATTGCTGTCATTACATTTAAAATTATTTTTAAGGACAAGAGCCTTCTGGTTTCCATCTGTGGCTGGGGACCTCAGCCTGTACCACAGTTCTCCATAGCCAAATAGCGACAGGAGAAAGCTAGCCTCCCAAGAGTGTGGACAAGCCTCTGAGTGGAGGTAAGAGGAGCACCACAGGTCAGCAGGACCCATCCAGAACTCTCAGGACCCAGGGACAAAGGAACAGCCTGGGACAAAAGACTTCCAGTTTACACCTGTGGCCTGTGCCACACCGCTCCATACCCAAATAGCACAGGGAAAAATGCTAGCCTCCCAGGAGTGTGAACAAGCTTGTGAGCAGGGCAAGGCCAGGCCCTCTGCTCAGCCAGACCCACCCTGAACCCTCAGGACAAAGGGGCCATAGAGCAGCCAGGAACAGGAGCCTTCCACTTTCCATCTGTGGCTTGGGACTTCAGCCTCTGCCACAGTACTCCATAGCCAAATAGCACCAGGAGAAAGCTAGAATCCAAGTAGTATGAACAAGCCTGTGAGTGGGGGTAAGACTGGCACCTCTGCTCAGAGGGACCCACCCAGAACTCTCAGGACATAGGGACTAAAGAGTAGTCTTTCAGTTTTCTTCTGGGGCCGGGGAGCTGATTCTGTGTCACAGGGCTCCATACTCAAATAGTGCCAGGAGAGAGTTGGTCCCCCAAGAGTGCCAACACACCTTCGAGGATGGAAAAGACCACCACTTCTGTTCAAATTCCTGGATCAAGAGGGACACTTGCACAGCCATCAGGACACAGGAACCAAGGAACAGCTAGGGACAGGATCCTTCTGGTTTCTGTCTGCACCCGAGGGTGACCCTGTACCAAAGCTCTCCAAACCCAAATTACTCTCAGAGAGAACTGGTCTCCAAGGACTACTGACACAGAGGATTGCAGGAGGGACAAGCCATAGTCAGAGAGAGCAAGACCAACAAACAGCAGAAATAACCAGATGGCAAAAAGCAAGGGCAAGAACAAAAAGCACTGAATGAAGGCAACTTGGCATCATCAGAACCCAGTTTTCCCAACACAGTGAACCCTGGATACCCCAACACACCAGAAAAGCAAGACTCAGATTTAAAAATCACATCTCATGATGATGATAAAAGATTTTAAGAAGGAAATAAATAACTCGCTTAAAGAAATACAAGGGAACACAGGTCAACAGCTACAAGCACTTAAACAGGAAACACAAAAATCCCTTAAAGAAATACAAAAAAACACAATCAAACAGGTGAAGGAAATGAAAAAACCATCCAGGATCTAAAAATGGAAACAGAAACAATAAAGAAATCACATAGAGAGACAACCCTGGAGATAAAAAACCTAGGAAAGGGATCAGCAGTCATAGCTGCAAGCATCACCAAGATGCAAGATCACAAGATCACAAGAGATAGAAGAGATAATCTCCAGTGCAGAAGATATCATAGAAAACATTGAAACAACAGTCAAAGAAAATGCAAAATACAAAATGTAAAAAGCGCCTAAATCAAAACATCCAGAAATTCCAGGACATAATAAGAAGATTGAACCTAAGAATAATAGGTATAGAAAAGAGTGAAGATTCCCAACTTAAAGGGCCAGTAAATATCTTCAATAAAATTATAGAAGAAAACTTCCCTAACCTAAAGAAGGAGATGAATATAAACATTCAGGAAGCCTGCAGAACTCCAAATAGATTGGACCAGAAAAGAAATTCCTCCTGTCACATTATAGTCAAAACACCAAATGCACAAAACAAGGAAAGACTATTAAAAGAAGTAGGGGAAAAAGGTAAAGTAACATATAAAGGCAGACCCATTAGAATTACACCAGACTTCTCACCAGAGACTATGAAAGCTAGAAGATCCTAGGCATATCTCATAGAGACACTAAGAAAACAAATATGCCAGTCCAGGCTGCTATACCCAGCAGAACTCTCAATTACCAGAGATGATGAAATCAAGGTATTCTATGACCAAAGCAAATTTATACAGTATGTTTCAACAAATCCAGCCCTACAAAGGATAATAGATGGAAAACGCCAACACACAAAAGGAAACTACACCCTAGAAAAAGCAAGAAAGTAATCTTTCAACAAAATTATAAGAAAATAGTTACACAAACATAAAATAACATCAAAAATAACAGGAAGTAACAATCATTATTCCTAAATAACTCTTGACATCAATAGATGCAATTTGCCAATAACAAGATATAGACTAACACACTGGATGCATAAAGAGGCCCCAGAATTTTGCTGCATACAAGAAATGAACCTCACTGTGAAAGACAAACACTACTTCAGAGTAAAGGGCTGGAAAACAATTTTCCAGGCAAATGGCCATAAGAAACAGGCCGAAGTAGCCATTTTATTATTGGATAAAATTAACTTTCAACCAAAAGTCATCAAAAAAGATAAGGAAAGACACTTCATACTCATCAAAGGAAAAATCTACCAAGAAGAACTTGTAATTCTGAACATCTATGCTACAAATGAAAGGAAACTCACATTCATAGAAGAAACTTAACTAAAGTTCAAAGCATACATTGCACCTAACATTATAATAGTGGGAGACTTCAACTCCCCACTCTCATCAATGGACAGATCTTGGAAACACAAACTAAAGAGAGAAACAGTGAAACTAACAGATGTTATGGTCCAAATGGATTTAACACATATCTATATAACATATCATTCTAAATCAAAAGAATATACTTTCTTTTCATGATACCTTCTTCAAAATTGACCATATATTCAGTCACAAAAAACCCTCAACAGATATAAGAAGATTGAAATAATCCGATGCCTCCTATCACTCCAGATTAAGGCTGGTATTCAATGGCAACAACAACAACAACAACAACAGAAAACCCACATACACATGAAAACTGAACAATGCCATACTCAAGGATAACTTCGTCAAGGATAAAATAAAGAAATTAAAGACTTCCTAGAATTTAACGAAAATGAAACTATAACATACCCAAACTTATGGGACAAAATGAAAGCAGTGTTAAGAGAAAAACTCATAGTTCAGAGTGCTTTCAAAAAAGAAACTGAAGAGAGCATAAACTAGCAGCTGAACACATACCTGAAAGCTCTAGAAAAAAAAAGAAACGAATACACCCAAAAAGAGTAGAAGGTAAGAAATAATCAAACTCAGTGCTGGAATCAATCAAGAAGAAACAACAACAACAAAAAAAAAAACTATACAAAAAATCAACAAAAACAAGAGCTGGTTCTTTGAGAAAATCAACAAGATAGATAACTCTCAGCCAGACTAACCTGAGGGCACAGAGACAGTATCCAAATTGACAAAATCAGAAATGAAAAGGGAGATATAACAACAGAATCTAAGGAAATTTAAAAAATCATCAGCTCCTACTACAAAAGCCTATACTTAACAAAATTGGACTATCTGGATGAAATGGACTATTATCTAGACAGATAACAAATACCAAAGTTAAGTCAGGATCAGATAAACCATCTAAACAGTACCATAACCCCTAAGGAAATAGAAGCAGTCATTAAAAGTCTCCCAACCAAAAAAATTCCCAGGACCAGATGGGTTTAGTGCAGAATTCTATCAGACCTTCAAAGAAGACAGATATCAATACTCTTCAAACTATTCCACAAAATAGAAAAAGAAGGAACACTACCCCATTCATTCCACAAGGCCACAGTTACACTGATACCAAAACTTCACAGAGACCCAACAAAGAATGAATAATTCAGATCAATTTTTCTTATGAATATCAATGCAAAAATACTTAATAAAATTCTTGCAAAATGAATTCAAGAACACATCAAAATGATCATTCACCATGATCAAGTAGGCTTCATCCAAGGGATTCAGGGATGTTTCAATCTCCGGAAATTCATCAATGTAATCCACTACATAAAAAAAAAAAAAAAAAAAACTCAAAGAAAAAAACACATGGTCATTTCTTTAGATGCTGAAAAAGCATTTAACAAAATTAAGCATCCTTTCATGATAAAAGTAATGGAAAGATCAGCAAGTCAAGGCCCATATCTAAACATAGTAAAAGGAATATACAGCATACTAGTAGCCAACATCAAACTAAGTGGACAAAAACTTGAAGCAATCCCACTAAAATCAGGGACTAGACAAGGCTACCTTCTCTCTCCCTATCTATTCAATACAGTACTTGAAGTTCTACCTAGAGCCATTAGACAACAAATGTAGGGCAAAGAGATACAAATTAGAAAGGAAGAAATTAAAATATCACTATTTGCAAATGATATGCTCATATACTTAAGTGACCCCAAAACACCAGAGAACTGCTACAGCTGATAAACAACTTCAGAGAAGTGGTCAGATATAAAATTAACTCAAACAAATCAGTAGTCTTCTTATACTCAAAGGATTGACAGGCTGAGAAAGAAATTAGTGAAATGAAACACTTCAAAATAGTCAAAAACAATATAAAGTATCTTGGTGTTACTCTACTGAACACGTGAAAGTTCTGTGTAACAAGAAATTCAAGTCTCTGAAGAAAGAAATTGAAGAAGACCTCAGAAGATGGAAAGATCTCCCACGCTCATTGATTGGCAGGATTAATATAGTTTAACTATAATTAATATAGTTAAAATCACCATCCTGCAGAAAGCAATCTACAGATTCAGTGCAATCCCCATCAAAATTTCAACTCTATTCTTCATAGACTTAGAGCAATTCTCAAATTCATTTGGAATAACGTAAGACCCAGGATAACAAAAACTATTTTCAACAATAAAAGAACTTCTGTGGGTATCAGCATCCCTGACTTCAAGCTGTATTACAGAGCAGTACCAGTACTGGTATTGGTACAGTGAAAAGCAGGTAGATCAATGGAATAGCATTGATGACCAGAAATTAACCCATATGCTTATGGTCATCTGATCTTTGAAAAAGGAGTTCAAACCATCCTTGGAAAAAAATGACAGCATTTTCAACAAATGGTACTGGTACAACTGGTGGTCATCGAGGAGAAGAATGCAAATTGAGCCATTCCTATCTTCCTGTACAAAACCTCAATTCCAAGTGGATCAAGGACCTCCACATAAAACCAGATATACTTAGTCTAATAGAAGAGAAAGGGGGGAAATTCTAGAACACATGGGCACAGGGGAAAAGTTCCTGAACAGAGCACCAATGGCTTATGCTCAAAGATCAAGAATCTAGAAATGGGACCTCATAAAATTACGAAAATTCTGTAAGGCAAAGGACACTGTAAATAGGACAAAATGGCAACCAACAGATTGGGAAAAGATCTTTACCAATCCTATGTCCTATAGAGAGCTAATATCCAATATATACAAAGGTCGTAATAAGTTAGACTCCAGAGAACCAAATAACCCTATCAAAAATGGGTAACAGAGCTAAATAGAGAATTCTTAACTTAGGAAACTCGAAGGGCTGAGCAGCTCCTAGAAAATGTTCAACATCCTTAGTCATCAGGGAAATACAAATCAAAACAATACTGAGATTCTACCTCACACCAGTCAGAATGGCTAAGAACAATACTCAGGCTTACAGTAGATGCTGGCGAAAGATGTGGAGAAAGGGGAATACTCCTTCATTGCTGGTGGGATTGAAAACTGGTACTACCACTCTGGAAATCAGTTTGGTGAACCCTCAAAAAATTGGACCTAATACTACCTGAGGACTCAGCTATTCTGCTCCTGCGCATATACTCAGAAGATGCTCCATCATATAATAAGGACACATGCTCCACTATGCTCAGAGCAGCCATGTTTATAATAGTCAGAAGTTGGATACAGCCCAGATGTCCCTCAACCGAGGAATGAATACAGAAAATGTGGTACATTTACACAATGGAATACTACTCAGCTATTCAAAACAATGAGTTCATGAAATTCACAGGCAAGTGGATGGAACTTGAAAATATCATTATGAGTGAGGTAACTCAGTCACAAAAGAACGAAACATGGTATGTACTCACTAATAAGTAGATATTAGCCCAAATGTTCGGCGTATCCAAGATTGAATTTACAGCATCTGTTGGACTAAGCGAGGACTCCCAGATGGAGAAGTTGGAGAAGGGATTGAAGGCAATGAAGGAGTTCGTAGCCACATGGAGGGACCAACAGTGTCAACTTGCCTTATTTCCCGGTGCTCCTGGAGACTGGACCACTAACCAAAGAATACACATGGAGGGACCCATGGTGCTGGCCACAAATGCAGCAGAGGAGGGTCTTGTTAGACATCAGGGGGAGCAGAGGTCCTTGTGCCTGAGGGTGTTAGATCCCCCAGTATAGGAGATTTCCAAGGAGGGAAGATGAGAGTGGATGGGTTGTGGGTGGGGGAATACCCCTTAGTGGCAGGGGGAGGAGGAGGGAATGGGGAGATTCCAAAGGGAAGATCTGGAAAGGGGGAAACATTTGAAATGTAAAGAAAGTATGAAAAAAATGTACTGAATCTGTAGATTGATTTTGGTAGCATGGCAATTTTATAATATTAGTCCTGATCCATAATCGTGTGAGATCTTTAAAGCTTTCGATATTTTCTTCAATTTCATTAATGCCTTAAACATATTACTTTTACAAATTATTACCTTAATTTATTTGAGTCACCCCAGAATATTTCATATTTTTGAGGTTATTGTAAAAGGTATTATTTTACTGATTTATTTTATTATTCATTATCTTATTTGTACATAAGAGGCCTACTATGTTTTGTGATTTAATATTGTATCCACCTACTTTTTTCTGAAAGTATTCATCAGCTGTAGGAGTTTCCAAGTATAATTAATTGTATATAATCATGTTGACTGTAAAAACAAAACCAAACAAACAAACACACAACTTGTATGGCTTCTTCATTTCCAATTTATATCTAATATTTGTGGTTTAGTTTTGTATCCACCTACTTTCCTAAGAGTGTTTATCAGCTATAGGAGTTTTCCAGTGGTATTTTAGTGTTCCTTATCATGCTATATATCATCTGGAAAAAAATAGTTTGGCTTCTTTTGTCCCAATTTGTATTCCCTTTATTTCCTTCAGTTGTCATTTATCTCTAGCTAAGACTACATCTATTATTTCAGAGAGATATGGAGTAAGCAAAAAATCTTATCTTGTTGGCTGATTTCACTGGAATTACGTTGAGTGTCTCTTCTTTTCTGTTGATGTTGGCTATGAGCTTATGTAATCTGCCTTTATTATTTTGAGGTATGTTCATTGAATTTCCTAATCCCTCTAGAACTTTTATCATGAAGGAGTATTGGATATTTTCAAAGGCCTTTTCTGCATATAAAGGCATGGTCATGTGGTTTTTGTCTTCAGTCTGTTTATATGGGGGATTATATAATCAATTCATGTTGTTAAACCATCTCAGTGTCTCTGGAATGAAGCTAATCTGATCATGGTGCATATTTTTAGTGTGTTATTGGATTCAATCTGCATGTATGTTACTGAGAATTTTTGTTTCAATGATTCTTTGTAGTTTTATTGTTTTTGTTTGTTTGGTTGGTTGGTTGGTTTTTTTAGTTTAGTCCTTAGTTTTATCATTTGCTTTCTTGTTCTTTTGGGTGTTATTTATTCTTTTTGTTTTAGAAATTTTGGATGAGCTGATAAGATGCTAGTATGAGATATCTCTATTATTTATTTTAATTGTAGTCATTTGGTACTGTGAACTTGCCTCTTAGAACCATCTTTATTGTGTATTGTAAGTTTGGGTAAGTTATATATTCATTCTGAATTAACTCTAGAAAACCTTTCATTTCTCTCTTAATTTCATCTTGATCTATTTTTTCTTTCAGTCATGAGTTGTTCAGTTTCCATGATTTCTTAGGCTCTCTTTTGTGTAGGTTATTGTTATGCAGCTTTAATATGTGACAGTCAGGTAGGACTTATGATGTTATTTCAATTTTCTTATATCTGTAGAAATGTGCTTTGTGTTTAAGTATGTGCTCAATTTGGGTAGAAGCTCCATCAAGTGTTGAGAAGTGTATATATTCTTATGTGTTTTGGTGAAATGTTTTGCAAATATCTGTTATGTCTATTTGGTTTGTAAATTCAGTTAGCTGTAGCATTCATACAATGGGATATGATTCCTATATTTAAAAAATGAAAATTGTAGATAAATGGATGAAACTAGAAAAATGTATGCTGAGTGAGGTAACCAAGACTCAAAGAGAGAAGTAAAAGCATGTATTAGCTGTTAAGTTAATGATAAAAAAGCTTTAATATACAGAACTATAGAAGTTAAATATAGAGAAAGGGACCAGGGGAGACAGGTGGTTTTCTTATTGAAAGGGAAATGGAATAAATCGTTATGGCTGGATAGGTATGGGGAATGGAATGAGAGCAAATAAAGACACATAGACATAATATAAGGATCCTTTAAAGGCAAAACCTGCTGAAGTAGAAGAATGTGGGTATCTTGTGAATTGAGAATTTATTGATATATAAATCTGACTGATTTTAATTATAAGCTTTTAGAGTTTTGATTTACTGGGTTACTGGGATGTGGGACCACCGACCACAGGGGTTATATGGCTTAGAAGGTATGTATGACTCTGAGGCAGGCAAACTGGAGCTGAGAAGACTGCTGCACAGAGGCCAGCCTAAAGACAGCAGGATTGCGGGCAGAGAGTAGCTGGGTTTAGTACGGGATGGTCCAACTATTTTAATATTTCCCACAACAACATCATGTAAGTTAGACAAGGCAAATTAAACAGGAGAAAAAAAGTCCCAAAAGAATCCAAAAATAAGAGACCCACTCATTCACACACTCATGAATCCCATAAAATTATTAAAATGAAAGATATAATACACCAGGCAGAGAACCTGGTGAAGACCTTTGTGTTTGCTGCTACAGTCTCTGTGAGTTCATAAGACCTTTACAAAGTTGATTAGAGGGCCTTTTTCACCTGTTTTCCTTTATCACTTCTGGATTCTACACTCTTTCTCTCTTCTCTTCCTTCCATGGGGTTCCCTGAGCTATGAGGAAAGGGATTTCCTGGAGACATCTCATTGAGTTCTCTGCTTTCCAGGATTATCCCCCCCCACTCTATCTACATGTGGATCTGCCTGTGGGCCACTCTGTATTTGATTCTATCTGCTTCAAAAAGAATGTTCTCTGATGATGGCTGAAAACACACTGATCTATGACTATAACAAAATATCATAAGGGGTGATATTATTATTTCTTAATTTTTTTGACAAGGAGTATTTGGTTTTACTCTAAGTCTATGGGCTATCTGGTCTCTTGTTCTTGGTCACCTGGGTAGTGTTAGGTGTGGGTTGAATCACTACCCTCATATATTAGAACCGATTGTAGATCAAAAGTTCTGTGGCTTGTTGGTATTTACATTTCTATTCTTTTCTTTTCTTTCTTTTCTTTTTTCTTTTTTCTTTTCTTTTTTTTTTTTTTGTAGGCTCCAATATACCTTCTGATACCAAAAATACTAGAACATGGGGTAAAGGTTTTATATAGGGCTAGCTAGACCACTCCATGTTCAATGAGTTTTGTGGGTGTTGTCTTCAGCAATGGGGCCTTGCCGTCAGTTTGTGTGGAACAACCTAATGTTCTGACAACAGCCAGGATTCTTTGGGGATTCTCATAGTACCTCTTTGGCCAACAATGCAATTGATATAACCTAGTCCCTATGCTGGAAGTTTCCTTGGTTGACAAGATATTGGGAATTCAAGCTCTGTTTGTCTCATTATTTGGAGAGTTGACAAGTATCACTTTCATAAATGGAAGTTCCCATTGAACTAGGTTTCTATGTCACCCTTATAATTATCCTCACTCCTGTCAGTTTCTCCCAGATTCCCTTCCTCAACCATATTTCCAACCCTTTCCTTAAATGATTGTCAAATTCCCTTAACCACTCCTCTCCATGCCAGTCCACCAGTAAACTCTGTAATACTTTCTGCTTCCAGGGTGATCCATGGATCCCCCTACTCGTTGTTGCTGTTGTTGTTGTTATTTTAGTTTGGTTTAGTTTGGTTGAGAGACATTTAATGACAGCTAAATCACTGTTTCTATTTCAGTAAAGGTTAGATGTCAGTTTAAATTGCTTATCTATTCCTGATTTAACTTTGGTAAAGGGTACCAATCAGGAAAGTTATCTATTTCTTTCAAATTTTCAAATTTGATGGAATACAGGTTTTAGAAGTATATACTTACAATTCTCTGAATTTCCTTGCTGCCTTGTGTTATGTCCCCCTTTTTAATTTCAGACGTTGTTAATTTGCATATTCTCTCCCTGCCTTTTGGATATTTTGAATACGTCTTTGTATATCTTGGTGATTTTCTCAAATAACCAACTCCTTTTTTTTTTTTAATTCTTTACATTGTGCTCTTTGTGTCTATTTTTACTGATTTCAGCCTTCAGTTTGATTATTTGTTTCCTTCTATTCCTCTTGAGTATGCTTCTTTTTCTTCTATAGCTTTAAAATGTATCATCAAGTTGCTAGTTTGAGATCTCTCCAAATTTCTTATGTAGGCACATAATGCTATGAACTTTCCTCTTAACATCATATTTATTGTGTCCCATAAGATGGTTATTCAATATTATTCAATGCTAAGAAGTCTTTAATTTCTCTAATTCTGTCTTGATCCATTTTTCACTCAGTAGGAAGTTTTTCAATTTTCATGAATTTGTAAACTTTCCATTGTTTCTCTTTGTTCGTATCCACAAACCACAGTGGTTCTGTAAGATTCAGGGAGTTATTACACTTTTCCTTTTTCTGTTGAGAATTGCTTCATATCTGAATATTTGTGAAATTTTGGAGAAAGTCCCATTAAGCATAGAGAATAATATAATAATTTGTGTTTGTGTGAAATGTTCTGTAAATATCAGTTAGGCAAATTTAGTATATAATATCTATTAAGTCTGTCATTTCTCTTTAAACTTTTGTCTAAATTATCTGTGCTTTGGTAGGAGTATGTAATTTTAGTCTCCTAGTTTCAATGTCTGTGCATCAATATGTGATTTAAGCTGTAGTGGTGTTTCTTTCACAAATTTGGGTGCCCATTTGTTTTGGGTATAGATGACAAGAATTAAAACATAATATTGGTGGAATTCTTCTTTGATGAATACGTAGCACTCTTCATGATTTCTTCTTCATAGTCAGAGAAAGAAGAGAGACCATGGATTGTATTCTACCACAAGGCTGGAGAGGAAATTAGAGCTATTAGGTCTATAGGAGCACAAGGAGAAGGGAAGATCAGCAGTCACCTTACCTGCTTCCCTTTAGGGAGTGTCTCTTGGGTTAGTAGGTGGCTGCTTGTGTTGGGGTCTGGGACTAACAAGTGAGGATATGGATAATAAAGAGGATACACAGGACTTACAGACAGGGACGGGAATAAAAAGGCTGCCACTGATGTTCTGCTGCACAGCTGTGGATATGACTAGGGAATTGGCACTGGAGGAATAGAGAAGAGTTGAAGATCTGCAGTTAGTCTACCTTGTTCTCTGTCAGGCAAGGCTGTCAGGCATTGCTGACAGAGAAAAAGCAATGAGTTAGGGCAGAATGGTCAAAAGGCATAGTCTGTGCATTCAAAGGGAAGATGGGCTGAAGATGAAGGATAGAGCAGGGTTTTATTGAAAAGTTAGGGATGACACTGTGGGGAGAATTGAGTGATAAAGTTCTTCAGTTGGCTTACTTTTTCCTCTGTCATTCTCAGATGGTTCGTTCCCAAGCAAGGAATTCTGGAATTAGAGACTGAGAAAAATGGAATAAGCTGGGAAAGGAGGGTTGGAATAGATGATCTTGAGATCAGAAAGGAAAGAGTTACTGCAGCAGGTGTTCTGCTACAAAGCTGCTCATGAGAATGGAGGGAGTGGGAGTAGGAGGCAGTGAGGCTGCCACAGGCATTCTGCTGAAGAGTTGGGTATAAAAATAGGGGGCTGCATATTGGAGAACGCAGGAACAAGAGGAGTTCAACTGGTGCTCTGCCTGGTTTTCAGACAGGAGGTTCTGAGTAAAGGGATAGCACAGGTGTTCAGTTACAGAGTTCAGTATGCGACAGGGAGGATTGAATTGGCAGGGCAAGAAGGAAAGGTAAAATCAGCAGTGAGGAAATCTCACTCCATCATGCTTTGTAATTTCAATATATACTCATGAAATTTGCTCTATTTTCCTTCTTTTAATCCAAATGTTATATAGTAGCTGAATTCTGAAAATCATTATCTTTTCTTGGAAATATAGTGTATAATAATTTGCTTGAATAACTTAAGTATAGTTTACAATAAAATATTAAGTGATATATAAGTAAATATAAAAGTGATATAAAAGTAAATTTAAGAAATCTTGAATTAAAAATCACATGATGAAAAAAAAATACCAGGAAGATAAGTGGACAAGTGAGGTGGCTCAGTGGATAAAGTTGCTAGTTGCTAAGATTGATGACTTGAGTTTGATCACAGGAATCCATAGGGCCTCATGAGCTTGTAAGCTATGGGATCAAAAATTATTATTAATTTATACCTTCAATTGATCTGTTGTGATATTTGGAAAACCTAAAACAGTACTAAGTAACATGATCGGGCTTAAATATAAACATTTTTGTTAAGCTGAATGCCTATTAACTTTTTTGCTATTTTTTCTACTTCAGACTAAATATTATAAAAACATTAAATATAGTTTTCAGAGAGGAAAAAAATGAAGTTGCAGGTGGTAATTTACAAGGAACGCCATTTATCATTTTGTGATAATTAAAATTATGCAGTTTTTTCTCATTAGCGTCTTTTTCAAACTTTCTATTGATTTTTGTCTGAGATAATTGAAGAAAATTATTACTAATTTTACATACTCTTAAGTACTGTTCTTAAACCAAATCCTAAATGCTAATTTTTAGCTTGTCTGTTCATTAAATTCACCTGGGTTGCCATTCTTTTTCTCTGCTGTAATTAGGATATGTCCAATATTGTTAATTTATCTTAAAGACTCAGGCAAAGTTCTCAGGCTAATTTTTCAGTTCACTATCTGATAAACAAAGCTAACCATTTAATTCAACTGCTTTCCAAAAACCAAAAATCCCTGCCATTGCACACAACTTCTTAAAATTCCCTAGGATCACCACTGAGTACTATGAAACACTCCTTCATGGAAATGTTCCTTAATGGCAGATATAGTACCTAGCTCATTATAAGTCCTCAGTCCATCCAAAAACTCAGGAATTCCAGAGCCTTTCTATTGGAAGTAGATATCGTATAGCTACTAAATGAGCCTTGTCCTCATAGTTGCTAGGATTACCTTCTGTTAGGTGGGCATTTCCAGTGAATGAAAATCCTCTGAGAAAAGCTGATTGTAACAGTTCATAGCACTCCTGTGTAGTGGATTACTCTCAAAATGTTATTGTGATTAAAATTTTTATATTTCATGGTTGACATTCAAATTTGTGTGATTTTTTAAAACCATTTTTATCTGGTATAGTTCTAAAAGTTTCATCCCTATTTGTTAGCTTCTAAAGTGTGGGACATTGTTATGTAAACTACTGAACAAAGAAAGTAACCATCTATCTTACCTACCTGTGAACACTACAAATCTTCACAATGACTGTCTTTGCAAGTCATGGAAGATGGGCCTGGGAAAATTCTGATGCATATATTAATCATGCTGTAAAGTCAGGAAGATGTTCTAAGTGGTCTTCTTTCTTTCCCCAAGTGTAAAAGTAGAGAGAAGTCTCCTCATCTATAGCAAACATATAAAAAAATAAGTTGAGCTTGCAAATTCTATGGAGAGACTTCTGAGATCTTTAAATTTTTAATCTGGCATCTTTGTGGGTTTGTTTATCTATCTATCTATCTATCTATCTATCTATGTATTTATGTATGTATTTATTTATTTATTTATATTAAGCTACACTTTGGTTACTCAGGTGGTCTTAAGTCACATCTTTATATCCAGAGTAATATTCCTGCTTTTTTTTTCAGAGGACCTAGGTTCATTTTCTAACACCTACATGGTTTTAACACCTGCCAATGATTTCAGTTTCAAGGAATCTATTATCCTCTTCTTGCCTCTGAGGTCACCAGACATGAAAATAGTCTATAATCAAAACATCAAATGCATATAAAATAAATGATAAAATTTTTAAAATGAGGAAGATATAATTGCACTTTTATTGAAGTCTTCCATTTGAGTCTATTGATGTTTATGTATGATTTTCTTGGCAGATCCATGTTGTTTTAAATATCAGATATTTTAATAATAACTTTAGGAGGAGCATGGGATTATCTCCAGATTCATTCATTTTTATCAGTGTGTACCTTCTATCACTTCTTTTTTCAGGTTTTAGAGAATTCATTGTAAAGATATTTCACTTTCTGTCTCACATTACTCCAAAGTATTTTTTGAGGCAATTATGAATTATCCTGATTTCCCAAGATCTTTGACAATGTGTTTATTGTTGTACAGAAAGTAGAGTGATTTTTTTTTTAATGATACCTTTATATCCAGCCACCAAAAGTGTTGAGAAGTCATGTCATTTCTGGTACAGTTCTTAAAGTCACTCTGGTACAGTTTTTAAAGTCATATGTATCATATATGATATCACATCATATCAACTTTAAACAGGATAATTTTATTTCTCTTTTATTTATATCCTTTTTATTGTCTTCTCTTGTGTTACTCTAAGAATTCAAGTATTATATTGAATAGGAATGTGAAGATGGTATCTCTAAGATATTCCTGATTTGAATTATATTGCTTTAGATTTTTTTCTCAATTCAGATGATATTGACAATGGGCTTATTATAACTAGCCTTTATTATATGTCTTCTTTTTAAGCTTGAAACAAAGGGCACCAAAGTTCTTTTGGATTTTAAAATTTCCATTTATAAATTATTAGTTAAAATAATAGCCCTGGCTCTACATGTGAATTATACGTTCTCTTTTGATGCTTTCAAAGCCTTTCCCTTATCCTATACATTTAGTATTTTTACTATAATCTGATATGCATAGTTCATTTCCTGATCATATTTTTTCACACTACATACATATTTTGTTTCTGTATGTTTTCTGCGTTTGTCCTTGAAATTTTGATGTTTGGTGTCAATAATTAATAGATTCATTCATTTTATCATGTTTCAGAATTCATGCAGATATTATTAATCTTTTAAATGTATCATTTTTTCAAATAATTTAATTCTTCTTCATTGTCTTTAAGCCCTGATAATACTGTCTGCTACATAATATATTCCGTTAATGAAGTTTCCCACTAGAGGGATTTTATGTTGTTATTTTTAACTTTTGATTCTTTACATGTGCAGCTTCATTTGTGTGTAGCCTGTCATCAGTGTCTCTATCTCCTTATCAGTATCTCTTAAACCATCAGTGTTAGGTCTAACCATAACATTGAAGCACTTTCCAGTAGAGCAAGAAAATAAAATGAAATGTAGAATTATTAATATATATATATATATATATATATATATGTATGTATTCAACAAGGTAGTATGGAATATAGTTTCTTATTTGAAAATATGCCACTTAACAATAAAAAAAATTATAGTTAAAATTAACTTAATGGCAAATGTTGATATGATATTGACCTGAAAATATATACAGACAGATATTTTTATATGTACATATATAGAAACATGTTGATATGTATTAACAGTTAAAGAAAAGGGGCATCATAAATTTGTGTTCATGTAAGATTTGATACATGGAAAGAGTTGGAGTAAGGCAAGGGAAGGAAAAATCTGTAAATGAATTATAATTCCAATTTTTTTTTTAAAATTACAAAAAGTTAAAATGCACACGTACCCTTGTATTTGATCGTGATCGTGTGCTGCCTGTGGCTGGTCATTGATACTACAGGAGTGCCAAAAACCTTTTCCCCAGGTTTGGAAGGTCTACTCTCCTTAACAAACCCTAGTGCTTTCGAACAAATCTTCCTTCTCACACCTATTAGTCTCTTCTTGCTGACACCAGGCTCACTGAGTGTTCTCTAACTTGAGGGGTTTTATTCTGACTCAATTTTTTAAATATCCCGTGAACTCCAGTCACATCCTCCTTCCATGGTTGCAGACAAGAGGCCCGTAGAAGCTTGTCTGGTAGAAGACTGGTATCTGTCCATCTGCAGTGTCACGAGAAGAGTACACTTGTCTAACAGGGACTCTGGTCTCCTCTTAGCCTCCAATTAGCTAAAAGTGCCAGAATCTATGTGATAATATGGGTGGAGATCCAAAGTATTGTGCTCTCATGTCTTCTCTGTCTTTCTGTCTCTCTCTCTCTGTCTCTTTCTGTCTCTCTCTTGCTCTCTCTTTAAATTTCTAGAAAAAATAAAATAAAATGCACATGAAGATATATGCAAATATATAATTTTAAATCTTAAGTAAAATGTCATCATACCTTTGAAATGAATAACTTTATATATCTATATAAATGGTCTGCATTTTATATAGAATTTTTGGAAAAACTCTTGAAAACTATTTTTATGTCCTACCTCGGAACAATTATAATGTTTAGGAGCATGTTTAAGTAATTAGTTACTTGGTATAGAAGTTTGAATAAAAATGGCCCCCATAGCTTCAAATGTTTGAATATCTGGTCCCTGGCTGGCAGAAATGTTTGGAGAAGACTAGAGTCTTTTAGGAGAAGGTCTGTTACTTAGGTGGTGGGGGTGGGGGGTGGAGTTTGAAGATACAAAATCTGAGGCCATTCCCATTTAACATCTCTTTCTCTATCTGCCTCTTGGTTTTAGCTCAAGACATGAGCTCTCACATACTGCTATAGCACTATGCCTGCCAACCTGACTACTGCATGCTCCCTCCTACAAAGCCATGGACTGTAACTCTTTGAAATTGTAGGTCCCAACTTAAATAATTCTTCTTAAAATTGCCTTGTTCATAGTGTCTTGTTATAGCAATAGCAACGTAATTAAGAGACTTAGTATGAGAACAGTAAAATAAAATCTAAAATTTTCAATTCTCCTAAATGTTTCAATCTAAGGGAGTTCTACAATCTACAGTTCTTTGATTAAGTCTGGTTCTTGTCAATTAGTACAAATAATATAAGATTTTTTACATCTTAGGAAAACAATATATTATTTTACTAATGTTTATCTTTCAGTTAACATTATCATTCATAAATTTAGGAAAATACTATTATAAACTTCTACCTTGCCTTTTTGCTAGGGCAGACTCCTAGCTGGTCTGCTGTGAAGAGACCATATCCTGACCCATCTTAGAGGATATACTGCATACAGAGCAGTTGGTAAGAACTTACACACACACACACACACACCCCATGTCTCAGAGCTGCCACAGGGAGCCTGGCGGACTCCAGACACATCATCCACAAAAACCCTGTCCCCTACAAATACCATTCCCCTTTTGCCCCTTCCACCTGATCCCTTCTACTGGGGCAGACTCCTAGCTGGTCTATTCCCATGAAGACACCAGATCCTGACCCATCCTAAAGGATCTGCTGCACTTAGAGCAGTTGAAGATATGTTGCAGTCAGAGAAGTTTCCAGTCCCATAACACCAAGAGGAAGCTCCACTCCCAGGAGCACTACCATGCTTATCACAAGATTACAGGAACAAAGGATCCCAGGAGCTTGGACACACCAGGGTCCCAGGGTCCCAGGGCCCCAGAGGCAGCTTGAATCCCAGGAGCTCTGTTACACCCAGGGTCTCAGTATCAAAGCATCCCAGAATCACAGAATCCCAGAGACAGTTGGACTCTGAGTTCTGACACAACCAGGATCACAGGAGGGACAGGCTCCAGTCAGAACCAGCTAGGGCAGGTAGCACTAGAGATAACCAGACGGTGAGAGGCAAGCTCAAGAGCATATGCAACAGAAACCAAGGTTACATGGCATCATCAGAACCCACTTCTTCTACCACAGCAAGTCCTGGATACATTATCACACCAGAAAAGAAAGATTCAGATCAAAAATCACATCTCATGATGATGAAAATAGATGACTTTAAGAAGGACATAAATAACTCCCTTAAAGAAATACAGTAGAACACTGGTAAACAGGTAGAAACCTTAAAGAGGAAACACAAAAATCCCTTAAGGAACTACAGGAAAACACAAGCAAACAGGTGAAGGAATTGAACAAAAACATTCAGGATTGAAAAATAAAAAGAGAATCAATAAATAAATCACAAAGGGAGACAACCCAGGAATTAGAAAACCTAGGAAAAAGATCAGGAGTCATAGATGCAAGCATCATCAACAGAATACAAGAGATAGAAGAGAGAATCTCAGGTGCAGGAAATATCATAGAAAACATTCACAAAGCAGTCAAAGAAAATGCAAAATGCAAAATGCAAAAAGTTCCTAACCCAAGACATCCACGAAATCCAAAAGAAAATGAGAAGACCAATCCTAAGGATAATAGGTATAGAAGAGAGTGAAGATTCCCAATTCAAGGGGCAAGTAAATATCCTTAAAAAAATTAAGAAAATGTTACTAATCTAAAGAAAGAGATGTCCATGAACTTAAAAGAAGTCCACAGAATTCCAAATAGACTGGATCAGAAAAGAAATTCCTCCTGTCACATGGTAATCAAAACATCAAATGCTCTGAACAAAGAAAGAATATTAAAAGCAGTAAGGGAAAATGATCAAGTAACATATAAAGCAGACCTGACAGAATTATACCAGATTTCTCACTAGAGACTATGAAAGCTAGAAGATCTTGGGCAGATCTCATACAGACCCTAAGAGAACACAATTGCCAGCCCAGGCTCCTAAATCCAGCAAAACTCTCAATTACCAAAGATAGTGAAACAAAAGTATTTTATGACAAAACCAAATTTACACAATATCTTTTCACAAATCCAGTCCTACAAAGGATAACAGATGTAAAATGCCAAAAAATGAGGGAAACTACACCCTAGAAAAAGCAAGAAATTAATCTGTCAATAAATGCACAAGAAGATAGCCACACAAACAAAATTCCAACTCTAACAACAAAAGTAACAGGAAGTAAGAATCACTTTTCCTTAATATCTCTTAACATTCAAGAGACTCAATTCTCCATCAAAAAGGCATAGACTATCAAACTGGATATGTAAACAGGACCCAGCAATTTGCTGCACACAGGAAACACACCTCAGTGACAATGACAAACACTAATTCAGAATAAAATGTTGCACAACAATTTTCCAAGCAAATGTTCCCAAGAAAGAAGCTGCAATAGCCATTCTAATATTGAATAAAATCAATTTTCAAACAAAAGTTATCAAAAAAGATAAGGAGGGACAATTCATACTTGTCAAAGGAAAAATTTACCATGATGACCTCTCAATTCTGAACATCTATGCTCCAAAGTCAAGGGCACTTACATTCATAAAGAAACTTTACTAAATCTCAAAGCACAAATCTCACCTCACAAAAAAATAGTACAAGATTTTAACATCCCTTTCTCAGAAATGGACAGATCATGGAAACAGAAACTAAGCAGAAACAGAGAAAAGCTAACAATAGTTATGAATCAAATGGATCTAACAGATTTATAGAACATTTCATCCTAAAGCAGAACAATATACTTTTTTCTCAGCAAATCATGGTACCTTCTCTAAAATTGACCATATAATTGGTCAAAAAAGCAGCCTCAAGAAGAAGATGGAAATAATCCCATGCACCCTATCAGATCACAAAATACTAATTCTGGTCTTAAATACCAAAACAAAAACAAACAAAAACAAAACAACACAAAAACAAAAACAAACAAACAAACAAAAAACAATGGAAGGTACACATACACTTGTAAGCTGAACAATGCTCTACTCAATGATAACATGGTCAAGGAAAAAAATAAAGAAATTAAAGACATTTTAGAATATAATGAATCATACCAGAACTTATGTGATACAATGAAAACAGTGCTAAGAGGAAAATTCATAGCTCTAAGTGCCTCAGAAAAGAAACTGGAGAGAGCCTACACCAGCTGCTTGACAGCACACCTGAAAGCTCTTAAAAAAAAAAAAAGAAGAAGCAAATACACCCAAGAGGAGTAGACAGCAGGAAATAATCAAACTCAGTGCTGAAATCAACCAAGTAGACACAAAAAGAACAATAAAAATAGTTAATAAAACCAAGAGCTGGTTCTTTGAGAAATTCAACAAGATAGAAAAACCCTTAACAAGACTACCCAGAGGGCACAGAGAATTAACAAATTAACAAAATCATAAATAAAATTAACAAAATCATAAATAAAATAATAATAAATAATAAATAATAATAAATAAATAATAAATAGATAATAATAAATAAAAGGGAGACATAAAAACAGAAACAAAAGAAATTTAAAAAATCATCAGATCCTACTAAAAAAGCCTATACTCAACAAAACTGGAAAGTGTGGATGAAATGGGAAATTTTCTAGACAGATATCAAATACCACAGTTAAAGCAGGAACAGATAAACCACCTAAACAGTCCCATAACCCCTAAAGAAATAGAAGAAGTCATTAAAAGTCTCTCAACCAAAAAAAAAAAAAAATACACATAATCAGGTGGGCTTAGTACAGAATTCTATCAGACTTTCAAAGAAGACCTAATACCAATACTCTTCAAACTCTTCCACAAAGTAGATACAGAAGGAACACTACCAAATTTGTTCTATTAAGCCAAAATTATGCTTATACCTAAACCACACAAAGACCCAACAAAGAAAGAGAACTTCACACCAATTTTCCTTAGGAATATCAATGCAAAAATACTCTTATAATTCTTGCAAACAGAATCCAAGGACATGTCAAAACAATCATCCATCATGATCAAGTATGATTTATCCCAGGGATGCAGGAATGGTTAAATATATGGAAATCCATCAACATAATCCACTATATAAACAAAGTCAAAGGAAAAAAAAACCACATGATAATATCATTAGAAGCTAAGAAAGCATTTGAAAAAATTCAGCACCCCTTCATAGTAAAAGTCTTGTTAATATCAGGAATTAAAGGCTCATGCCTAAACATACATACATATATATATATATAACTAGTAGCCAACATCAAACTAAATAGAGAGAAATTTGAAGTAATCCTACTAAAATCAGAGACTAGACAAGGCTGCCTACTCACTCCTTACCTATTTAATATAATACTCAAAGTCCTAGCCAGAGCAATTAGACAGTAAAAGGAGTTCAAAGGGATACAAATTGGAAAGGAAGAAGTCAAGTCAAAATATTACTATTTGCAGATGCTATGATAGTATACTTAAGTGGCTGCAAAAGTTCCACCAGAAAACTCCTAAACCTGATAAACAACTTCAGCAAAGTGGCTGCATAGAAAATTACCTCAAACAAAACAGGAGCCTTCCTCTACTCAAAGGATAAACAGGATGAGAAAGAAATTAGGGAAATGACACCCTTCACAATTGTACCAAATAATATAAAACACCTTGGTGTGACTCTAATCAAGCAAGTGAAAAATCTGTATGAGAAGAAATTCAAGTTTCTGAAGAAAGACATTGTAGATTTCAAAAGATAGAAGATCTCCCATGCTTATGGATTGGCTGGGTTAATATAGTAAAAAATCGCTATCTTGATGAAAACAACCTACAGATTCAGTGCGACCCCCATCAAAATTCCAACTCAGTTTCTCATATAATAAGAAGGAGCAATTTGCAAATAAATTTGGAATAACAAAAAACGCATGATATGGAAAACTTTTCTCAACAGTAAAATAACTTCTAGGGGAATCACTATCCCTGACCTCAAGCTGTATTATAGAGCAAGAGTGAGTGTGGGGTCCCCAATGTAGGAGTTAGAGAAAGGACTGAAGGAGTTGAAGGGGTTTGCAACCCCATATGAAGAACAACAATACCAACCCACCAGACCCTCCCCCAGAGCTCCTTGGGACTAAGCCACCAACCAAGGAGTATACATGGCTCCACCTGCATATATAGCATAGGATGGCCTTGTTGGGCATCTATGAGAGGAGAGGTTTTTCATCCTATGAAGGCTCAATAGATGTCCCAGTGTAGGGTAATCGAGGGCAGGGAAGTGGGAATAAGTGAGTAGGTGAGGGAATTCCCTCATAGAAGCCGGTGAAGGGGTATTAGATAGGGGGTTTCTGGCAGGTAGGGAAACCAAGAAAAGGGATAACATTTGAATATAAATTTAGAATATATCCAATAAAAAGCTTAAAAAATAAACCTCTACCTTTTTAAATTTTCATAAACTGCATGAAGATAAATTCAAAAATATTAAAATTTATGGGTAACTTATAAAAGCCCTTTCTAGTTTTTAAAAATTAAGAATATTTTACTTGAGGTGAGTATAGCAACCATCTTTTAAAGTGCTGTCTAATTGAGGGGCAGACAAAGTAACAAATAAGAAAGATTTGATAGAACGAGTAAGTGATAAGATATGCCAAATGCACGGGAGAATAGAAGAAGAATAGAGCTTACATAAGAGCAATGAAAGAGATTATAGAAAAAATGTGTGGTGTTATATGAGACAGTTTGACAATGACATTTTAGATAGAGAACAAGCTAGATATAGGTGAAGACAGACCTAGCATGAAATGAGAAGGAGCCAGAAGATTGAACATATTGCCAAAGTTAGTTTGAGGAAAAGCAGAGCAATTCAGTCTGAAGCTGAGACAAGCCAGACTGAATCAGTCAGTTTGGAAGATTAGATTGTATTGAGGCTAGAAGTTTCCATGCGCAGACCAACGGACAGTGAGAAAAGAATATGAAATTATCTGGGCTCAGCCTAAGTCATGATTTGCACAGTACATCACTTTATCTGAGGAATTAAAAGATCCACTTCTATAAAGCTACAAAGTGGATGAAACATCAAAGGACTCATAAACACAGGGACAGTTTTTCCACATTATTTCTCTATTCATAGATGTACTTCAAAAAGTAAAATCACCAAAGAAATTGTGGGTGATTCAAGAATAGCATGATAGGTCTTTGTGAACACATTTTTAACGCAGTGAACAATTCTGGTTTGTTTACTTGTTTATTATTTTCTTAATGAATTCAACTTCATAAAGGCTATAAATAAATTATAATGATTCATGTTTAATATTATGCTAAATTTTATATAAATTCATAAAGTACTTTATAAATATTTATATATAAACTTGACTATAAATTGTTATCTTTTATTCCTGCTTATTTAAAATAGAAGCTCTCACATTGATTTATGCAGATATCCTTGGAAAAACTATTTAAGGGGAATTATTGCATTATTAAATAATATTTTAATAGTTTAAAAATAATAAACAATTTTGTACTTTAAAATGCTAGCAATGTAGGTCTCTTAGTTTAGACAACTCATTTTTATAACCTAAATATAGGGTTAAAAGAGAATAATGTTTAACATTTAATTGTAATTATTATTTTATTTTACATGTATGGTTGTTTTACATATGTGCACCATGTGTATGCCACTGCAAGCAGAGGAAAGGAGAAAGTGCCTGATTCCCGAGATTAGGAGTTACAAATAGTTAAAACTGGAAGCATATAATGGTTGTGAGCCACCGTGTAGGTGCTGAAGACACCATGATGGTGCTGTGGGAGAGCAGCCAGTGCTCTTAACTGCTAATTCATTTCTCCAGGTACAGCAAATAACTTTTCTATGAAACCACTTCTATATCTTTGTCGTTGGGTTTCAAAAGAAGGAGTATAATTATAAAAAGTTATTACATATACAGAAAATATAATTATATAATGTAACCATAAAATAAAGAAAAAATCAATGATATCCATCTATGACATAAGAGAGGGTCTTAAAAGAATTTATTCATTTAACAAATACATATTTGAAGTTACCTTTATAACATCTTTCTTTTAGAAACATGGTATAAAGTTGGGACAAAGTGAGTAGTATTAACTTATTTATAAAAAATTGACTCCAATGGAAGGAAATGGATGTATCCCATCATGAAGTAATTCAAGCACTGCAATTTACTAAAGATTTACCAAGAAAACATAAACGCCAATACCATATTAAAGCAAAAATCTGATGTAGTGGAGATTAATTGAATTTTCATAGGGTCATTTGCAATAACATGAGCTAGGTAAGGTCACCCAAGAGATATATTTAGGTAGCAAAGGAAAGAATAAAGAAAACAAAGTGCCAGTAGAGTCCAGTGATGAATGTTAGCAAGATATATAGTATATAAGATCAGAAATAACTGAGCTTTGGGTCTGAGTCAGTGGCAGTCCTGGAACACTGCATCTCATTCCATAATCCACAGTTTGCCTTCTTCCCAAGAGGCAGATCTAAACTGACACACATAGGAAGCCCCAAGACACAACTCCAGCTGCTTCCCAAGATACCTGAGCCAACTCTAGACACTCAGACTAACCAACAACAGAGACAAATAGAAGAAAAAGGTAAGCGCAAGAATATATTTAACAGTAGCCAATACAGCATGGCTCCAACAGAACACAGCTCACCTACTATAGCAAGTCCTGGATATCTTAACACACCTGAAGCATAAGATGGTCACCTTAAAACCCATCCCATGAAGATGATAGAGGTGTTTAAAGAGGATATAAATAACTCCCTTAAAGAAATAAATGAAAGCAGTCAAACAAGTAGAAGCCCTTAAAGAAGAAACAAACACGTCCCTTAAAAGAATACAGGAAAATACAATCAAACAGGAAATGAAAAAAATGGTTCAAGACTTAAAAATAGAAATGGAAGCAATAAAGAAAACAAAAATGAATGTAGCCCTAGAGATGGAAAATATAGGAAAAAGAAGAGGAAGTACAGATGCAAGCATCACCAACAGAATATAAGAAGTGGAAAAGAAAATCTCAGGTGAAGAAGATATCATGGAAGAAATGAATACATTGATCAAATAAACTGTCAAATGTAAAATGTTCTTAACTCAAACATTCAGGAAATATAGATTCATTATAAAAATACCAAACCTAAGAATAATAAGAATAGAAGAGGGTGAAGATCTCCAGTTCAAAGGGCCTAAAAACAAAAAATAAAACAAACAAACAAACAAAAAAAACCAAAAAAACTTGAACAAAATTATAGAAGAAAACTTCCCTAACCTAAAGAAATAGATGGTGATAAAAGTAAAAACACCAAATAAACTGCACCAGAAGTGAAAATCTTCCCACTACATAATAATCAAAATGTAAAAGTCAAAGTAATACTATTAAAAGCAGCAAGAGAAAATGCCACGTAACATATAAAGAAAAACCTATCAGAATTACACCTGACTTCTGAAAAGAGACCTTAAAAGTTAGAAGATCCTTGACTGATAACTTGCAGATGATAAGAGACCACAGATGTCATCCCAGACTGCTATATCCAGCAAAACTCTCAATCATGATAGGAGAATAATCCAAGACATTCTATGATAAAACCAAAATTGAACACCATAGTTCAACTAATCCAGCCCTATAGAGGATACAAGTAGGAAAAATCCACACAAGGTGATCCACCACACCCAAGAAAACACAAGACTTTAATCATTCTCACATCAAAAGTAAAAGAAGAGAATCACACACACAGTAACACCTCCAACATCAAAATAATAGGAAATAACAATCATTGGTCAGTAATATCTTTGAAAATCAGTGTTTTCCATTCACCAATAAAAAGACACAAGCTACCAGACTGGATAGTTAAACAGGATCCATTGTTCTGATATATTAAAAAAACACACCTTACCAACAAAACCAGATACTACCTCAGAGTAAAGGCTTGGAAAATAATTTTCTCAGTAAATAGACTCAAGAAACCAGCTGCAATAGCCATCGTAATATCTAATAAAATAAACTTTTAAGCAAAGTTATCAAAAGTGATGGGGAAGGACACTTCACAATCATCAAACGAAAAATCTACTAAGATGATGTCTCAATTCTGAATGAATATCCATGCCCCAAATGCAAGGGTATCCGCATTCATCAAAGAAACTTTACTAAAGTTCAAAATACACATTGTCCTACAATAATAGTGGGGGACTCCAACACCTGACTCTTACCAATAGACAGGTCATCAAACTGAAAATAAACAGAGAAAAAATAAAAATAACAGATGCATAGAGAGTGGTTGTGATGTTTTGATCAGGAATCTGCATGTGAACAATGAAGGTCCAGTTAGTTCCTCAATTAGTCCTTCATTGATCAATAATGATAGCAGTGGCTAATGGCTGAACAAAAGAAGCAGCACTTCCAGGTTTCTGCAGGCAGGCTAGGAGACTTAGGGGGAAGAAAGAGATTCAGCATACTTTGCTGGGAAAGAGTCACCAGCCATGTGAGATCTCAGGTAGAGTAGCCATTAGCTGCTTCCTTAGGCAGGAGGTTAGAAATGCAACTAAGTTGAGGGAACATGTATGGTGTTTAGCAAAGAGCAGGTAACCAGCCAATCAACTTAAGGGCAGATTTAGAGTGTTGAGCAAAGAGTAAAGGAAAAGGTTACTCCATCCAGAGGAGGCATAGAAAAGCCCAGCAGCCTATGGGTTGCAAACCCATAGTCTCCTACAGTCTGTTCTCTAACTTCTCAATAGGGGACCCTGTGCTCAATCCAATGGTTGGCTGCAAGCATCTGCCTCTGTAGTTGCCAGGCTCTGGCAGAGTCTCACAGGAGACAGCTATATCAGGTTCTTGTTAGCAAGCACTTCTTGGCATCTGCAATAGTGTCTGGGTTTGGTTTCTGTATATGTGATGGATTCCCAGGTGAAGCAGTCCCTGGATGGCCTTTTCTTCAGTCTGTGCTCCCAACTTTGTCTCCATATTTCTTCTTTTTTTATGTTTGTTTGTTTGTTAGTTTGTTTTTGTTTTGTTTTTTTGTTTCCATTTCTAAGAAGGACTGAAACATCCACACTTTGGTCTTCCTTCTTCTTGAGCTTCATATGGTCTGTGAATTGTATCTTGGGTATTCTGAGCATTTGGCCTAATATCCACTTATCAGTGAATATATACCACGTGTGTTCTTTTGTGACTTAGTTACCTCACTCAGAATGATATTTTATACTTCCATCCATTTGCCTAAGAATTTCATGAATACATTGTTTTTCATAGCTGAGTAGTATTCCAAAATGTAAATGTACCACATTATCTATATCTATTCCTCTTGTGAAGGACATTTGGGTTCTTTCCTGCTTCTTGCTATTATAAATAAAGCCTCTACAATCATAGTGGAGCAGGTGTCCTTGTTATATGTTGGAGCATCCTTCGGTTATATGACCAGGAGGAATACAGCTGGGTACTCAGGTAGTACTATGTTCAATTTTCTGAGGAAATGCCAGACTGATTTTCAGAGTGGTTATACCAACTTGCAATCCCACCAACAATAGGAAAGTACTCCTTTTTCTCCACATCCTTGCCAGCTTCTGCTGTTAACTGAGTTGTTGATCTTAGTCATTCTAATTGGTGTGAGGTGGAATCTCAGAGTTGTTTTGATTTGCATTTCCCTGATGACTGTGGACTTTGAACGTTTCTTTAAGTGCTTCTTGTCCATTCAACCATTCGAGATTTTTCTGTTGGGAATTCTCTTTTGAGCTTTGTATTACATTTTTTGATTGGGTTGTTTGGGTTTTGGGGAGGTTAGCTTCTTGAGTTCTTTACATATTTTTGATATTAGCCCTCTAACAGATGTTAGATGTTAGTGAAGATTTTTTCCAATCTGTAGGTTGCCTATTTGGCCTATTGACTATGTCCTTTGCCTTACTGAAGCTTTTCAGCTTGATGAGGTCCCATTTATCAATTGTTGATCTTAGAGCCTGAGCCTTTGGAGTTGTGTTTAGAAAATTTCTCTGTGCCAATGTGTTTGAGGCTCTTTCACACTTCCTTTTCTATCAGATTCAGTGTCTCTAGTTTTATATTGAGATCCTTGAACCACTTGGACTTGAGCTTTGTGCAAGGTGACAATTATTTTTCTACATTCAAACTGACAAACACCATTTATTGAGTATGCTTTTTTCCCTATTGTATATGTTTGTCTTCTTTGTCAAAGATCAATTGACTATATGTGTGTGGGTTTATTTCTGGGTCTTCAATTCTATTTCACTGATGGACCTGTTTCTCTGTGTAATAATACCATGCAGTTATTATCACTGCTCTGTAGTACAGCTTGATATCAGGGATGGTGATTTCCCCCATAAGTGTTTTTATTATTGTTAAGAATTGTGGCTGAGTGGGTGGGGTAATACACTTATATAGGCAGGGGAAGGGGGATGGTATAGGGTGTTTCCAATGGGGAGACCTGGAAAGAGGAAAACTTAAAATCTAAATAAAGTAGAAAAAAAAATTGTTTTCTCTGTCCTGAGATTTTTTGTTTGTTTGTTTGTTTTCCATATGAAATTGAGAATTGTTTTTCCCATGTCTGTGAGAAACTATGTTGGAATTTTGATGGGGATTTTGTTGAATAAGTAGATTGCTGTTGATGCGATGTCCATTTTTATTATCTTAATCCTACCAATCCATGAGCGTGGGACATCTCTCCATTTTCTGAAGTCTTCTTCAATTTCCTTTTTGAGAGACTTGAAGAATTTTCACTTGTTAGGTTAGAGTTACACCAAAATATTTTATATTATTTGTGACCATTGTGAAGGATGTTGTTTCCTTCTTTTCTTTCTCAGCCCGTTTAACATTTGTATAAAGGAAGGCTACTGGTTTGTTTGAGTTAATTTTTTATCTAGCCACTTTGCTGTAGTTGCTTATACCTGTAGAAATTCTATGTTAGAATTTTTTGTGGAAGCTTAGGTATGCTATCATATCATCTACAAATAATGATACTTCGACTTCTTCTTTGCCAATTTGCATCCCCTTGATACTCTGTGATGAAGCCTACTTGATCATGATGAATGACATTTTTGGTGTGTTCTTGGATTCAGTTTGCAAGAATTTTATTGAGAATTTTGGCATAGATCTTTATAATTTGTCTGAAGTTCTCTTTCTTTGTTGAGTCTTTCTGTGGCTTAGGTATCAGGGTAATTGTAGCCTCATATAATGAATTAGATAGTGTTCAAGGGAAGGCAGGATCAGGTGCAGGGAGGGACAGCAGTGCAGCCCAGAGGTCCAGGAGAATGAAAGGAAATATGCAACTTCTAGGGGTGGGGGATGGGAGAATTTCTAGGGAGTCCCAGATAACTGGGATAATGAGGCTCTCTGGAGTCAATGTGGGTGGTCTTAGATAAGATGCCTAATAGTGAGGAGATGTCCACTGAATAGGCCACCTCCTGTAGCAAGGCAGGGACCTCAGGTATAGTATAAGGACACCAACCAACCCAGAACACTTTCAACCCAAATTCAAGCATGGAACAGAGATTGAATGTAGGCCAACCACTAACCAGCTCTACTTGAAACAAATCCCATGGAGAAAAACTGATCCCTGGCATTATTAATGATATTCTGTTATTCTTGCAGACAGGAACCTAACATAAATGTTCTCTGAGAGAACATTTACCAACCAGCATACTGAAACAAATGCAGATATTCACAGCCAAACATTAGACAGAGGTGGGGGACACTTATGCAAGACTTGGAGGGAAGGATTAAAGGTCCTAAAGTAGATGGGAAACTCACAGGAAGAACAAGAGTCAACAAATCTGGACTCCTGGGAGCTCTCAGAGTCTGTGCCACTAACAAAAATCATACATGGGCAGAAACAAGGCCCTGGCACATATATAGCAGATAGTGACAGTGTTCTTCATGGCTGCCTTGTCTCAGCTCAGGAGAGGATGTGCCTTATCAGGGTGAGACTTGATGTGTCAGAGTGGGGAGATGCTGGGACAAGGGGACACTCTAAACCCTCTCAGAGGAGACTGAGAGGGGAGACAGGAATAGGGACCCTCTGAGGGAAGGAACAGTAGGGGGGTCAGTGTTAGGGATGGAAGGAGCAAGATAGATAGATAGATAGATAGATAGATAGATAGATAGATAGATAGATAGAAAGTTGAAAGGATTACCCATTAGGATACAAGAATTTACTTCCCAGAATGCCGTGCGGAATGTGTAAAAGTGGTTCACAAAATGGTGTCCAACTTATTTAAATTTATTTATAAATGAAGAAATATGGGGAACAACTTGATTAACAAGCATATGTGGTCACATGATTGGGAGATGAGATTTCATTATGTTTCTCAAGCTGACCTTAAATTCATAGTATTCCGAATCTAGGCTACCAAGGGTAAAAATCACCTCCCTAGTTTTAAGACTGGAAAATATCAAAGCATATGATTGATATTTTTCAGTTTTGAAAACGAATGGTTGACAGAATCCTCATCAGTCACAGTTCATATACATATTAATCATAATCACATTTTTAGTATATTTGCAAAATTAGTTATTTAAATAATGTAGTAAACTATGAGTATAAGTATTTCAACCCAGATAAATAGGTCATTAAATGTTCAATATAACCATAGTGTCAATGTTAGAAAGTGATTAAAAACGTAATAAATGTATATGTAATATCTTTTAAAATCATAAATATTTTATGTAGAATATTTGTTGGTATATCAAGTATGAATAGAATCAAGCAAAACCTTAACCTTTCCTAGTAGAATTGAAAGAACAATCTTATTTCCTTCTACAAAAATGCATAGATTTCAGACATATATTAATGTTCAGAATCAAAAGCCTTTCAGTCTTATCAGAAATTTGCTAAGACAGATTTGTAAAGCATCAATAAGGCAGTTCTGTCAACCAGATGATATTGCAATGAATATATCGGGACAATAGGACAGTAAATTTAAGCAAATATTTCTTAATAACAATATCTTAAGTCATGATATTAAATATTATCTCTCATGAGTAAAATATAGATAAGGGCATCTAAGACAAGGAAACTCAATATCTAAAATCCAGAAGATACAAAATCTGCTGTTGCTAATATTGTAAAAATAATGTTGAGAATTCAAAAAATTATATTTGAACAAGCTATCATGTAAAATAATTTTTTAATTTTATATAAATTTAGAACAATAGCTAATTAATATTGAATGGCAAAAGTATAGTCCTAGGCAAAAGAAAGTTGGGTATAGTCAAACACTTGATAAAATGAAACTCACGCATACAGAGTTTAACTGTCAACAACAGTTTTCTTGAAAAATCTTGGTCATGATGAAAATTAATCAAATAATCAATAATGATCATGAAGCAAATATGAAGCAGTCTCCATGTATATCTACTCCATATTCAAACATGTTTAAAATCAATCTTGCTTGTGCATAACATTTTTTCAGAAACTTTAAAATACACTTCATAAAAGAACAAATATTGAGATTCTTCAGAGTAATGAAAATTGTCAATGAATCTCTCTCTCTCTGATTATATATATATATATATATATATATATATATATATATATAGTCGGCCCCAGGAATCACAATATAGGACCATGATAGGCCGCCAGTTTCTAGTTGAGCTAAGGTTTGAAACCCTGGTGACCCAGCAGGGGATCTCCAGAAAGTGATAACCCTGTAAGGGACAGTAGGTGATTTTCCATGCTCCTGGGACGTAGGCTCCTGACATGAGGCCATAACTCTCCAAAGGTCTGTGGACACCAGTCTCTTAAGAACAACAGCCCAAGCCCGTCCACAAGTAGACAACTTGACCACAGGTCACATAGCCTCCAAAGAGGCTCCCCTTCTCAGACACTCCTCCCTGTGAAAGATATTGAACCTCAGACTCATCGTGAGAAAGTGGGGTAAGGTTTTACTCATCACCACTCTCCACCATGACAATAAACACCTTAAAACCATGGACTGACTCTTTTCATCCAGTTCTGCCATGGGGAGGAATAGAATAGGTCTTCGTCTAAAGAGCTGGCCACCTAATCTCCAGCAGAAAGCCTGTTAGTGCTCCCAGGATCTCTTGCATTCCAGACATAAACATTCTTGCTTCTATCTATTGTGGAGAAGCAATTTATTATCACAGTGGTAATCCTTATATCACTCAAATGCTGATTTTTGTGTCTCCAAATCTGGATATAGCACTTTCATGATTATTCTAAGAATCTTATGTCTTAATGTTGTGTAAACATTGCTTCCCAATTATTCCCTGATTGGTCAATAAAGAGCTCATAAGCCAATAACTGAGCAAAGGAGAAAATAGAGCTGAATTTTTCATCCCAGTGAGGGGCAAGGGAGAGTGAGAGGGACAGTGATAAGAAGAGAGAGAAAGAGAGAGAGAGGGAGACAGAAGGAGAGAGACAGAGAGAGAGAGAGAGAAAGAGAGAGAGAAGATTCATCACAAGGAGAGAGAGACAGACAGCATGCATAATAAAGCTTATTAAATACATCAAATAATCTATGAATCAATTATTTGGGAGCTAGCTGGAGTAAAGAAAAAATTGTCACTTGTCACTTTTGAAACTGCACTAACCATTGGCATAGCAAAGATGAGGCAAGAATTTATACAGTTAAGCATATACCTGAAAAAGCTCAGACAACCAAGCTAAATATCCAGATAAGCAGTGGTTAAAAGAGAAATGCAAAAAAAAAAAAAAAAAAAAAAACCACAAAACAAAACAACAAACAAACAAAAAGCTTACTTAGCAAGTATAGTTTTTTAGGCAAGAGCTCACTGTTCCTTGAATAGACCTAGCAAGGTGCACCAAAACCTGAGGCCTGCTGCAGATAAGGGTGGTTATAACTCCAGAGAGGAATGCAAAAGTGGTGCTTTTAAGAAGCCCCTGCTGAATACAAAAACAACAACAAAACAAAACAAAAACAAAAAACCCAAAACAAATAGACTACCTCCATCACTTTAACCTGAGCAGCCCTAGAGGCAAGCTCCCCAATACTGACACAATTTCCTAGCTAGTCAGGAGACTTTTAAGAAAGAAAAAAGGGTAGTGTGTTGGCTTCACTTAGGGTTGCCAGAAGAGCTGGCAACTGTTGGTCTGACAACTTCCCAAACTGAGAGAGGGGTCACCATTAAGGCAACGCCTTATTACCTGTGGAAGTCAGAAACTCTTCTCCCTGTGAACAAAAATAGACCAGCATGGCAAGTCACAGTGCTGGCAGCAGGAGCCAGACACAGAAGAAGACAAGAAGGAATCTAAAACAACAAAATTTTTGTCCTGATCAAAAATGTTTAAAATTATGTTTTAATGCTAAAAAAGGAAGGACACTGGATATGAAAATTTCATAGATATAAATAATTTCAAGATGATAAATTTAAGTAAAATAGACATAAAAAAATGAGAGCCATAATGACACAAACCTTTATATAGTGACCTTTTAAATGGTTCAAAAATAGGAACAAATGAGATAAATGACCTTGCTGAGGTGAGCGCATTGCTGATTGTGATTATTATCACATTGATAATTCTCATTCCTACTTTAATAGTCATATTGGCTTTCTATGCCTTCTAAAAAGAGGGCTTTAACAAAACAAACAAACAAAAAGGACAGGTATGAAAGTGGAGACACTCCTTAGAGAGAAAATTACAAAAAATTATAAATCAGACTAAGGAAAATGCTAAAGTATCAGAGAAGAAAGAAAGGGAGAGAAATGAGATATTGAGGGAAGTATTAAAAAAACAAACAAACCAAAAATCTAAACAAACAAAAGATACTGAGATAGAGACAGAAGAAATAAAGCCAGAGCTGAATATACCACCATATTACAAAATTCAGGAAAGGCAGTCAAGGGTTGTTAGAAAAGAAACTTTAGCTTACCTGGCTATTATGCTGAGAGTAGTGAGTTATGCTGCTTTCATGACAGGTTTCAAGTAGACAATTAAGGAGATTAAGCCTAAATCTCTATTTCCAAGAACTGGGCAAATCCGCTCAAGTCAGTTACAAAAAAAAAAAAAACAGGCTTCAGGCAGCTAGTCAGAAGCTGGCCTGAGGCAAGGACAACAGGTGAGCAGCAATTTCCAGACTTCCTAAGCTACTTCCTCAGAAACAGTTTCCAGTCCAGATGCCCTGGTAATGGAATGTCTCTAGAAATGGAGTAAAAGGTCACCTACCCCCAGAATTCCCTAATGTGCTTTAAATCAGGCCAGTGAGACTGTTTGTTACTCTGCCTTGGTAATGGGAAAATCCAGCATGATGGACTTCTGTAGAATTAGGCACTCTTTGTGTTTCCATACTGTTTGAGTCTGGGGTATCATCTTCAGTAAATCGTGGGCTTTTTCAATATAACAAATACCAGCTGATGCTGAAAATTCACATGGATATTAATAATATATGTGGCAACCAGACTTTAAGAAATTAAAGAAAGTATCACTAAGTAAGGAACGCATTCACTGTTTGTGAAAAAATAATTATATTTCTAAGCAATGCAAAATAAAATAATTCTGTAATAATGATATGAGAAGAGAAATATTAGGATCTGGTCACCAGTAACATTATCATACTTTGCAGAGAGAAGAGATTAGCTAGATAAAACAGAAAACAGGGCCAGTAATATCAATGTTTCTCAAGGTCAGCTACTACATGTAGATCCACTTGTTAAGGTACAGATGCAAGTCATACGTGAGGAGGCAACCTTGGTACTTTGTATCATAGCAGCCTTAAATGCTTGAAACATGTTTGAAGAAATGGAAAAAAAAAAGACTTGATCTATTTATTCAATTTACTCAAAGTCCTGAAGAAACATTCACTGACTTTGTAAGAGAATGACTCCAGTTGTACATAGAAGTGTATCAGAGACAATAGTTGGAAAGCACTAATTGAATTTTTAGCTTTTGAAAATACTAATGCTTAATTCACAAATGTAATCAGGCTCTTAAAGACAAACACAGCTCAAATAGATGAATGGATATTGAATACTTGTCATACTATAGGACTTTATGGGTAAGAGATTTGTTGCTATAAGGGGAAGCATGGATTAGCACCCCTCAAATTTTAGAAACAAGCTATAAGATAGGAGATTTTCCTGATAAATACATACAAAATATGTTATCAAAGATCATTGCAGATTGTCCAGGCTACCCACAAACAGGGTCCAGGCGAGGCTGATTCTTCAACTTCATCTGGTAGAGTTACCACCAACAACCTAACCACTAAGTTGGTTGACTCGCCAATGTATTTGGACTGAGCAATGGTGTACAACAAAGAAAAAATAAGAGGCACTAGAAGAGCTAATCCAGGAAGAAGTGGAGGCTCAACACATAGAAGAGTTCACCAGTCCTTGGAATTCTCCTGCATTTGTCATTAAAAAGAAATCTGGCAAATGGAGGATGTTGATGTATCTGAGAACAATTAAAATATTCAGCCAATGGGCTATTTACAATCTGAAATCCCCTTGTCTTCCTTGATGCATAAGAAATAGCCTACTATAAACATTGATTTAAATTGCTGCCTCTTCACAATTCTTTTGCAAGAACAAGATAAAGATTTGTTTTCATGCAGCCCACATTTAATCACTCTTTGCCAAGCCTATGATACCGTTGGTGAGTTTTGCCATAAGGAATGTTCAATGGACCTACCTTATGCCAATATTTTGTGTAACAGCCAATGTAAGTAATTTGTAAGCAATTCTCTCAAAAATTGTTGGGAGACATAAATTGGCTAAGTAAGGAATACAATTAAATTAAATATTCAAGAGCTAAATAAATTATTTCAAAATTTACAAGGTAATAAAACTGAAATAGCCCATGAAAATTATCAGCTGAGGCTGAAAAAAGAATTGGTTCTGGTAAAAAAGAAATTACAAGATAAACATACAGATCATCTTGATCCAAAGGTGGCTTGCATTTTAGTGATGTTGTCTTCTACTCATTCTCCCACAGTAATTCTTATGCATAGAGAAGATATATCTTAGAATGATACATTTTAGCACAAAAAAGGAGTAAAAATAATAATAATAAAGAGCAATGTAGAAAGAGATTTTGAACTTATTCTGAAAGGAAAAATGAGGCTTCGATTAGTAGTAGACACAGCAGAGATTTTGGTAATTTTTATTAATTCTGAGATTGCCTCATTATGGGAAGAAAATGAACATTGTCAAGGGGTTTATAGTGATTTTTTGGAGAGATTATCCACAAATACACCAAAAGAAAGTAACTCTAATTCATAAAGAGAACTAGCTGCATTTTCCCTCATATAGTGAAAGGAACTACAATTTCTGTAGTCCCTATATTTTATTTATTTATTTATTTATTTATTTATTTATTTATTGGTTTTTCAAGACAGGGTTTCTCTGTGTAACCCTGGCTGTCCTGGAACTCACTCTGTAGACCAGTCTGGCCTCGAACTCAGAAATCCGCCTGCCTCTGCCTCCCAAGTGCTGGGATTAAAGGCGTGAGGCACCACTGCCCGGCTAGTCCCTATATTTTATACTTAGAAAAGTCAGGTTATAAGTCAAAAAAATTAAGAAAAACAACTCAAAGTCCATGTGATTCACTTCAAAAATCAGAATAATGTGCTATTCTCATAGTATTGTTAGACTTTTCAGAATCTCTTAATATAGTAACTCATCCTCAATATGCAGAGATAATGTTGTCTTGCAGAGAGAAACCGCTGATTTATTCAGGATGATTCAAAATTGTGCTTACTATGTATTCAACTATTACAATTAATCTGATATAGAAATCATCTATTGTATATAACACATATCAGATACCATGTGTGTATACCAGGACTGCTCAAGGTAATTATAACAGTGACCAACTATTATTAGGAACTTTCCTAGAAGCTTAAGAATATCATAAAAAGTAGAAAAACACAATATCAACAACAACAGCAGGAACAACAACAAAAACCCACCATGTTTATATAAAAGATTTTAAAGGGGATTTTTCTATCTCACTTGGCAACAAGCCAGGAAAATTATAAGAACATGCCCTACTTGCGTTTTATATAACAAAACTCCATTACCTACAGGGAGTAAACCAAAAGTTACCTAAAGAAATGAAATCTGACAAATGAATGAGTGTTATTTTACAGAGCTTGGAAAATTAAATATGTGTACCATATGATAGATACATATTCGAGATTTCAATGAACAACTGCTTCAAGTTTTGAAAAAGCACAGCAGAGAAAGCAAGCCAATAAGCAGCATTCTTCCATGGCTTCCACATCCACTCATGCCTCCAAGTTCCTACTCTGTGTGAGTTCCTGTCCTGACTTCCTTTGGTGATGAATAGCAATGTGGAAGTGTAAGCTGAATAATCCCTTTCCTCCACAACTTGCTTCTTGGTCATGGTGTTTTGCACAGGAATAGAAACCCTAACTTAAACACTCAGATAGTAATTGTTTTTTCTCATGTCACTGATGGAGATGAGTATTAGAGAGTAATATCTCACAATTAAATTCAAGTTATTTAGAATTTTCATAAATGATTTGAGAACTATGCAAGCTATAATAAAGAATGATTTAACTACAGAACTCTGAACTCTGAGATAGGATAAATTATATATTTTCTTCAAGGTTGCTAAGTACATATGAACTGGACATTAATTGGAAATTTCACTTGGTAAGTTTCATAATCACTATTATTGTATATTAGTTTATCATGTGAGAGAAAGAGACTTTTATTGGGTGAAAGGTAGAAATATATGCACAATATTATTGTTTACTATGTAAAGATTATCCTTGTATTATTAAAATGTTGATTTCTGTGCCCCTATACCTGGTTGCAATCCAGACATGGCATTGTAATGTTCACTCTAAGAGCCTTATGTCTCAAAGTTAAGAAAACTAACTTAATTCAATTATTCCTTGAATGATCAATAAAGAACTGACTAGCTAGAGACTGCAGAAAGAAATGAATAAGGCTTGACTTTCAATCCCAATGAGGGGATGGAAAGAGAGAGAGAGAGAGAGAGAGAGAGAGAGAGAGACAGAGAGAGAGACAGAGAGACAGAGACAAAGACAGAGACATAGATACAGAGACACAGAGAAACATAGACACAGAGAGACAAAGACACAAAGAGACAGAGACAGACACAGACACACAGGATTCACCATGAGGAGAAGTTCTAGGAAACACCATTAGTAAAGAAATGGAGCAGAGAGAGCCAGATGACTACTAAAATGCAAGTATCTTGAGGATTTTGGCTTGGATGTAGTCCGATTAGCTTAAGAGGATTAGAATAGATGAATAACTGCTCAGTTATTGTGGCATAAAACTTATTAAATAGATCTAATAGTCTCTCTCTCTCATTCATTTAGGAGCTATTTGGGATAAAGAAAAATACTATCACTTTTTAAATTACACTAATATTTTAAAATTAGTCCGAACTAGTTGCTATCTCTTACTTACTTCTTCTAATCAGCCTGATGTAATCAATATCATCAATACCACTAATGCTATATCTTGTAGAAGACACAATCAAGATCTCTTTGAAATATGTTATGGCACAGGGCTGGACACTTACTATACCCTTAAGGTAAATAACTAAAAGTATATTTCTGATCTTGCCATTGGAAAACAAATTGCTTCTGGTGATTCTTATGGACAGATACCAAGAAAAATGCATGTATTATCTATGGTGGGTCAAAGGAAAAAATGTCCCCTTAGGATCTTAGGGAATAACAGCATTTCAAAGGATTAGGGTATGTGGCCTTTTTGAATATTTGAGGTCTTATTTTAGGAAGAATGTCACTTACAAAGCTCAGAGGGTGGGCTTTGAGATTCTAGATGCTCAAACCAGACCTAGTGTCAAAATTTCTTCCTGCTAACAGCCAACCCAGATGTAGAACTCTTAACTACCTCACCAGTACCATATCTGCCTGAATGCCATTATATTTCCCACCATCATGATAATTGGCTAAACCTATGAACTACAAACCATCCCCAATTAGATATTTTCTATTATACAAGTTGCCATGCTCATGGTATCTCTTCACAGCAATAAAAACTTATGACACTATATCAATAGTTGCATACCTTTATAAGGAGATGTGTTAATTTGCTCAAGTAAGCACACCATCTATGCCTATGACATGCAACTGGAATCACACTTGATTGAGTTTTTAGTAGCAAACTATCATTCTCCAAGATTAGTCATAGGCACTGGCCAGATAGGAGGGTTAAAGGGAAATATGACGAAAACCAAGACCCCTGCTGTTTGTCAAGTTTTTGATAGAGCCACTATTTTCTACAATTCCCCCATGAATGCAACACTGTTTGTCTCACAATTTCCCTTGGCAGAGGCCTCCAAAGGCCTCTACCTCTTCCCATCATAATAACCCTCATTCCAGAGGTCAAATAAATGTGAGAATTTTGACAACATTCAAGTATATATATATCCAAATTATTTATTCTTGGACAGGAAAAATAATCACAGAGTGAGTTCAGAGACTCAGTGTACCTACTATGAGTCAAGTATTAGAAGAATCTCCACTAATCACATGACTTCCATAAACCCCTACATTAACAGAAGTGTTCATTCAGAACCAGTAGCCAGTATATCCCACAAATTCTCATTGTTTGCTGTCTGCCACATGGTACAATTAACCTTGTAAAGGGTCATAGGTCCCTTTAGGAAAAGACTGGAGAAAGTGGAACTTTTAGATGTTTGAACAAAGTCCTTCCTCAGTACTGTCCCTTTATTCAAAGGGTTACGGGTCTGAAAACCTGCTCAAGTCTGGAAAATAACTATAGGCAAAGATTCCTTTTTGCCTTGTCCAAGTGTATCCTTTTTTTCATTTGTTTGAGAATTTTTGTGCTTATCAGATCAAGCAAAAATTCAGTACCCTCCATATTTATTTCGTGATCAAAACCACTGTCTCACTCCATGAGACAAGACAGCATAAAATTTGCTTTTCCTGTGTTGCCCATTATGTTAGACCATTATAAATATTACTTAGTCTGTGCTGCTCAATGCAATATCAATTATCATCTTGCCTTTGTCCATTCAGTCCTGGAATCTGCCCATTACCTTGAGGACCAATTATACCCATTGCATTTCCTTCATCCAACTGATAGCAGTTAACTCCAACTCTGGTACAAGACAGTGGTGACAAGAAAACTCTTCAAAAGTGCTGGTGCCCCTTTCACCATTTTGCACCACATAGGATTACTGACAGGCATGCCTTCTGTTTCTTCTCATTGTGGAACATTAAGTTTTACACAGTGTACCTACTCTAACACTGTAACTTTCTTTTATTTTTTCTCATACTTTATTTACATTTCAAATGTTTCCCCCTTTCCAGATCACCCTTTTGGAATGTTCCCATTCCCTTCCCCTCCCCCTGCCACTATGGGGGTATTCTCCCACCCACCCACCCATCCACTCTCATTTTCCCTCCTTGGGATTCTCCTCTACTGGGGGATTTAACACCCTCAGGCCCAAGAGCCTTTCCTCCCCTTGATGTCTAACAAGACCTTCCTCTGCCACACATTTGGCTAGCACAATGGGTAAATCCATGTGGATTCTTTGGTTGGTGATTCAGTCTCCAAGAGTACCGAGGGGTCAGGCCAGTTGACACTGTTGCTCACTCCCTGGGGCTGCAAACTCCCTCAGCTCCTTCAGTCCCTTCTCCAAGTCCTATATCTGGGACCTCACACTCAGCCCTACAGTTGCTATGAAGTGACTCTTGGGTATTTTGAACTTTTGGGCTAATAACTACTTATCAGTGAGTACATACCATGTTCATTATTTTGTGACTGTGTTACCTCGCTCAGGATGATATTTTCGAGTTCCATCCATTTGTCTACAAATTTCATGAATTCATCGTTTTTAATAGCTGAGTAGTATTCCATTATGTAAATGTACCACATTTTCTTTATCCATTATTTTGTTGAGGGACATCTGGGTTATTTCTAGTTTCTGACTATTATAAATATGACTGCTATAAACATAGTGGAACATGTGTCTTTATCACAGCTTGGAGCACCTTCTGTGTATATGCCCAGGAGTGGAATAGCTGTGTCCTCAGGTAGTATTATGTTCATTTTTCTGAGGGTCCACCAAACTGATTTCCAGAGAGGTTGTATCAGCTTGCATTCCCACCAGACATGGAGGAGTATTCCTCTTTCTCCACACCCACACCAACATCTGCTGTCACCTGAGATTTTGATCTCAGCCATTCTGACAGGTGTGAGGTGGAATCTCAGGGTTGTTCTGATTTGCATTTCCCTGATTACTAAGGATGATGAGCATTTCTTTAGGTGCTTCTCAGCCATTTGAGTTTTCTCAGTTGAGAATTCTCTTTTTAGCTCTGTTCCCCATTGTTTGATAGGGTTATTTGGATCAATGTAGTCTAGCTTTTTGAATTCTTTGTATACCTTGGATATTAGCTCTTTATCGGAAGTAGGATAGGTAAAAATCTTTTCCCAATCTGTAGGTTGCCATTTTGTCCTATTTGCAATGTCCTTTACCTTACAGAAGCTTTGTAATTTTATGAGGTCCCATTTGTCCATTGTTGATCTTAGAGCACAAGCCATTGGTGTTCTGTTCAGGAACTTATCCCCTGTGCCCATGTGTTGAAGAATTTTCCCCACTTTCTTTTCTATTAGATTCAGTGTATCTGGTTTTATGTGGAGGTCCTTGATCCACTTGGACTTGACCTTTGTGCAGGGAGATAGGAATGGATCAATGCACAATCTTCTACGTTTAGACCACCAGTTAAACCAGCACCATTTGTTGAAGATACTGTCTTTTTTCCACTGGATAGTTTTAGCACCTTTGTCAAAGATCTAGTGACCATAAGTGTGTGGGTTCATTTCTGGGTCTTCAATTCTATTCCATTGATCAACCAACCTGTCACTGTACCAATACCATGCACTTTTTATCACTCCTGCTCTGTAGTACAGTTTGAGATCAGGGAAGCTGATTTCTCCAAAAGTCCTTTTATTGTTGAGAAGAGTTTTTGCTATCCTGTTTTTTTTTATTTCATATGAATTTAAAAATTTCTCTTTCTAAGTCTATGAAGAATTGAGTTGTGATTTTGATGGGATTGCATTGAATCTGTAGATTGCTTTCGGCAGGATGGCCATTTTAACTATATTAATCCTGCCAATCCACGAGCATGGGAGATCTTTCCATCTTCTGAGGTCTTCTTCAATTTCTTTCTTCAGAGACGTGAAGTTCTTGTCATACAGATCTTTCACTTGTTTAGTTAGAATCACACCAAGATATTTTATATTGTTTGTGACAATTGTGAAGAGTGTCATTTCTCTAATTTCTTTCTCAGCCTGCTTATCCTTTGAGTGTAGGAAGGCTACTGATTTGCTTGAGTTTATTTTGTATCTAGCCACTTTGGTGAATATGTTTATCAGCTGTAGCAGATCTCTAGTGGAGTTTTTCGGGTTACTTAAGTATACTATCATATCATCTGCAAATAGAGATGTTTTGATTTCTTCCTTTCCAATTTGTATCCCTTTGACCTCCTTTTGTTGTCTAATTGCTCTAGCTATAACTTGAAGTACTATATTGAATACATAGGGAGAGAAAGGGCAGTCTTGCCTAGTGCCTGATTTCAGTGGGATTGTTTCGAATTTCTCTCCATTTGGTTTGATGTTTGCCACTGGTTTGCCGTATATTTCTACTACTATGTTTAGGTATACTCCTTGAATTCCTGGTTTTTCCAAGACTTTTATTATGAAGGGATGTTGAACTTTGTCAAATGCTTTTTCAGCATCAAACGAAATGACCATGTGTTTTGTTTTCTTTGAGTTTATTTGTTTAGTGGATTACATTGGTGGATTTCCAGATATTAAACCATGCCTGCATCCCTGGGATGAAGCCTACTTGATCATGGTGAATGATCGTTTTGATGTGTTTTTGGATTCGGTTTGCAAGAATTTTATTGAGTATATTTGTATCGATATTCATAAGGGAAATTGGTCTGAAGTTTTCTTTCTTTGTTGGGTCTTTGTGGGGTTTTGGTATCAGTGTAACTGTGGCCTCATAGAATGAATTGGGTAGTGTTCCTTCTGTTTATATTTTGTGGAATAGATTGAAGAGTATTGGGATTAGGTCTTCTTTGAAGGTCTGATAGAATTCTGCACTGAACCTATCTGGTCCTGGACATTTTTTGGTTGGGAGACTTTTAATGACTGCATCTACTTCTTTAGGGGTTATGGGACAGTTTAGATGATTTATCTGATCCTTGTTTAACTTTGGTAATTGGTATCTGTCTAGAAAGTTGTCCATTTCCTCCAGATTTTCCAATTTTGTTGCTTATAGGCTTTAGTAGTAGGATGTGATGATTTTTTGAATTTCCTCAGAATCTGTTGTTATATCTCCCTTTTTGTTTCTAATTTTATTAATTTGCATACAGTCTCTGTGCCCTCTGGTTAATCTGACTAAGGGTTTATCTATCTTGTTTATTTTCTCAAAGAACCAGCTCCAGGTTTTGTTGATTGTTTGTATAGTACTTTTAGTTTCCACTTGGTTGATTTCAGCCCTTAATTTGATTATTTCCTGCCTTCTACTCCTCTTGGGTGTATTAGCTTCTTTTTGTTCTAGAACTCTCAGGTCTGTTGTTAAGCTGCTAGTACATGCTCTCTCCAGCTTCTCCTTTTGAGGCATTCTGAGCTATGAGTTTTCCACTTAACACAGCTTTCATTATGTCCCGTAGCTTTGGGTATGTTGTACTTTAATTTTCATTAAATTCTAGGAAGTCTTTAATTTCTCTCTTTGTTTCTTTCTTGACCAAGTTATTATTGAGTAGAGCATTGCTCAGCTTCTATGCATATGTGGACTTTTTGTTGTTGTTGTTGCCATTGAAGATCAACCATATTCCGTAGTGATCTTATAGGAGTCCTGGGATTATTTCAATCTTCTTATGTCTTTTGAGGTTTGTTTTGTAACCAATTATATGATTAAATTTGGAGAAGGTACCATGAGGTGCTGAGAAGAAGGTATTTTCTTTTGATGTAGGATGAAATGTTATATAAATATCTGTTAAATCTATTTGGTTCATAACATCTGTTACTTTCACTGTGTCTCTGTTTAATTTATGTTGGAAAGATCTGTTCATTGTTGATAGTGGGGTGTTGAAGTCTCCCACTATTATGGTGTGAGGTGCAATGTGTGCTTTGAGCTTCAGTAAAGCTTCTTTTATGAATGTGGGAGCCCTTGCATTCGAGGCATAGATGTTCAGAATTGAGAGTTCTTCTTGGTAGATTTTTCCTTTGATGAGTATGAAATGTCCTTCCTTATATTTTCTGATGACTTTTTGCTGAATGTCGATTTCATCCGATATTAGAATGGCTACTCCAGCCTGTTTCTTGGGGCCATTTGTCTGGAAAATTGTTTCTCAGCCCTTTACTGTGAGGTAGTGTTTGTCTTTAACCTGGAGGTGTGTTTCCTGGATGCAGCAAAATGCTCAGTCCTATTTATGGATCTAGTCTGTCAGTCTATGTCTTTTTATTGGGGAATTGAGACCGCTGATGTTAAGAGATATTAAAGAATAGTGATTGTTGCTTCCTGTTATTTTCAATATTGTTTTTATGTCTGTGTGGCTATCTTCTTTTGAGTTTTTTGCAAGATTACTTTCTAGCTTTATCTTGGGTGTAGTTTCCCTCCTTGAGTTGGCCTTTTCCATCTATTATTATTTGCAGGGCTGGGTTTGTGGAAACATACTGTGCAAATTTGGATTTGTCATAGAATTTTCTGCTTTCATCATCTTTGATTATTGAGAGTTTGGCTGGTTATAGCAGCTTGGGCTGGCATTTGTGTTCTCTTAGAGTCTGTATGAGATCTGCCCAGGATCTTCTATCTTTCATACTCTCTGGTAGGAAGTCTGGTGAATATCTGATAGGTCTGCCTTTATATGTCACTTGCCCCCTTTCCCTTACTGCTTTTAATAATCTTTCCTTATTTTGTGTATTTGGAGTTTTGTGTCAAGAAGAATTTCTTTTTTGGTCCAGTTTATTTTTCATTCTGTAGGCTTCTTGTATACTTATGTTCATCTCTTTCTTTAGGTTAGGAAAGTTTTCTTCTATAATTTTGTTGAAGATATTTACTGGTCCTTTAATTTGGGAATCTTCACTCTGTTCTGTACCCATTATCCTCAGTTTCTGTCTTCTCATTATATCCTGGATATCCTTGATGTTTTGGGTTAGGAGCTTTTTGCATTTGTGTTTTCTTTAACTGTTGTGTCTATGTTTTCTATGGTACCTTCTACACCTGAGATTCTCTCTTCCATCTCTTGTGCTCTGTTGGTGATGCTTGCATCTATGACTCCTGGTTTCTTTCCTAGATTCGCTACCTCCAGGGATGTATCCCTCTGTGATTTCCTTATTGTTTCTATTTCTGTTTTTATTTCTTGAATGGTTTTGATCATTTGTTTGATTGTGTTTTCCTGTAATTCTGCCCATTTGATTTTGTTTTACTGTAATTGTTTAAGGGATTTTTGTGTGTCCTCTTTAAGGGCTTCCAGTTGTTTACCTGTGTTCTCTGGTATTTCTTTAAGAAAGTTATTTATTTCCTTCTTAAAATCTTCTATCATACTCTTGAAGTCTGATTCTTCCTTTCCTGGTATGTTGAGTTATCCTGGACTTGCTGTGTTGGGAGAGCTGTGTTCTTATGATGCCAATACTTGTGGTTTCTGTTCCTTGTGTTCTTGCCCTTGCCTTTTGCCATCTGGTTGTCTCTGGTGTTAGCTGGTCTTACTCTCTCTGACTATGGCTTGCAAGTCTTTCCTGCAAGTCTAGGTGTCAATACTCCTTGGAGAGCAGTTCTCTCTGAGATGAATTTGGGTTTGGAGTATTGTGGTTCAGGGTCAGCTCTGGGGTGCAGACAGAAATAAGAAGTATCTAATCCCCACCTGACCCTTGTTTCTTGTGTCCTGATGGCTCTTTTAGGGTCCCTCAATCCCTGTGACCTAGGTATTCCAGGTGGGTCCCTCTGAGCAGTCAGTCTTGTCCCCACTCCTGAGAGGGTAGCTTTCTCCAAGTGCTATTTGGCTATTTAGCCCTGGTGGCCAAGGCAGAGGACTCCCACCACAGATGGAAACCAGAATACTCTTATCTCCTGGCTGTTCCTCAGTCCATGTCTGAAGCCCTCCTCTTGCTGGCTTTTCCAGACTTGTGGGCAGGTAGCTTTCTCCCAGTGATATTTGGCTATGGAGCCCTTTTGACCCAGGCAGAGGACTCCCACCACAAATGGAAACTGGAAGGCTCTTACCTCCTGGCTGTTCCTCATTCCCTGCATCTGGAACCCTCTTTTTGCTGGCTTTTCCACACTCATGGGTGGCTAGCTTTCCCTTGGTGCTGTTTGGCTATGTAACCCTGGTAGCCCAGGCAGAGGTCTCCTGCCACAGATCTGGAAGTTTCTTGAGACTTAAAAAATACTTTATCAACATGAAGCCAAAGGATATCAGGCATCTCCAATTCTGTTTCAGAAGGTCATCTTTTTAGAAATGCTTCAGCCAACCATTGAAACAAACTTTTGATACATTTTTAACTGTGAGTGCTTTCATACTAAACCTAAACTCTCCACACAGTTGGCCCACATGAGTAAACTCAGCATGTTCCAGCTCTATTACTTCCATTGTTATGCTTCATCCTTAAAACTAATTCCCACACATATTACACACTTTTCTGGTTGAATGAATTTGGAAACTCATTAAGGTACTTAGTAGTGTAGACACCAAATCATTGAGTACAATTTTTACCACTCCTGTAGGAGTCTATTTTATCTTTACTGTTTATAGATCTTGAGGAAAATATTGATGGGCCTTGAAAGACATCAATATTTTCTTGCCTGACATTTCCTTCAAGTAAATTAAGTGCTGGTTTAACAGACAATGAAGAATTAATTTCTGAGTCAAAGTCAAAGGGACAATAATTCAAGCAGTGGGGATGAGGGTAAAATGAATATTGCCTTAGGTGAGATAAATTCTTGAGCATCCAAGGTTTCAAAGCCCTCAGGTTCAGTAGGGTCTTGTCACACACTCCCATCTCAAACTACATAATTCCATTCTTTAGTAATTACTGCTCTTATTTTATTTTAAGGGCCTACAAGTTCCAAAGTTGGCACTTGAAATTTGATTGTAATTAAGCCAAATTTATAATGAGGGCATCAGTTGGATTTTCTACAACATGAAGTTTGTGGTTATTTGTAAGAAAATTTGCTTCCATTGCTGTGAGTTCAAGGCTAGAGTGGGCTACACACTGAGCTATAGGCAATCCCGAGTCATATGATGAGATTCCCACCTCAGAAAACCAAACATAAAGTCAAATAAACAAATGAGTAAAAATAAATTACTTAAGTGTTACTGGTCTAGCATAACAGAAAACTTTTCATTGTTATGAAATGATATAGTTGATGTGGATAAGTTATAGTAGTGGGTAATTAGCACAGTCAAACATTAATGTAGGTAGCTGTGAGTTTTGTTGATGGGACTGAGTTATCATTAGCTGAAAAACTAGGACAGCTTTTCCTCATGGCCTGAGTACTCTGACTGTCCAATGGTAATGTTCCTTAACAGAGCATGATCGAAGACCATGAGTTCCCCTCTAGGGCCTAACAGTAGGGCCATGTGTCTTCCATTTAAACATATTTTGTTGGTAGGACAGCCAGAAAGTTCCGCACAGGTTCGAGACTAGTGCAGATAAGTAACTACTGAGAGGAGAGCTACGGTCATTTTGAAGAAGAGTCTCTGCCACCTTCTTACTCGTGCTGGTTTGAGAAAAGCAAAACCAGGTTGTTTTGTTTCAGAGAAGTTTTTCAAACTTGAATTGTATAGTATAATATCCAATGTTTGTCATGTCAAATATCTTGCATAATGTCATGGAGATTGTTAGATATTTCAGTCTTATTATTTTAAATAAATATATTTACTGTACAAAAAAAAAAGAAGAAGAAGAAGAAAAATTTGCTTGCATGGCACTCTTAGAAATCTTTAAAAAGTATAAACACATCTGCACCCAGTCATTTGCATTACTAAGTTCATTGTTGTCTTTTACCATATTCTGAGGTGTTAGAAGCTCATTCTTATCCTTTGCCAATTTATCCAGAAATGCTAAGAAGAACCAGTCAGCATCATTATTTTTGCTTTTTTTCAACAAATATTCACATGTTTTATATATAGAGTCATCAAATCCATTGTCACACAATGATTGATGAATAACGGAAATCAAAATCACGTAACCACTTAAGTTTACAACGTTGTTCACACCAATTGCCTCCAGTCATTTTTTGAGCTCCCAGAAAAGTCATGAGTAACTGGAGAGGCTTGGTAACTGTAGGCTAGCAAACTAATGAGCATATTTCAGATATTTTAATTCAATATACTTTAATTCAGAAACTTTCAGATTCATTTTCTGGAAGGTACCACAGGTCCTGTTTTGTTTGGGTGGGTGAAGGGAATGGGGGGGGAAGAGTGAGAGGAGTACCCTCACAGAGACAAAGGGGAGGTTAGATGGGATGAAGAACTCTTAGAGAGGGGACCAGGAAGCAGGGCAGCATTTGGAATGTGAAAATATAAAACATTTTTTTAAAAAAACTAAAAATATGCATAAAATAATTAATCTAAACATTGATACTGAAAAAGGATTCATTGTTTTACTCTGTTGCTCTAGAACAAGTTGTGATATCAAAATCTGTATTTGTCTGGGACTAGCAGAACTTGTAAAACGAATGTCAAGATAGATAGATGGATAACTAGAGAGACAGATAGATAGACAGATATACATACCACACACACACACACACACACACACACACACAGAGGCAATTTATTAGAAATGTTTACACTCTGATCCCCTAATCCAACAATGGCTGGCTGTCAACTAAAAGTCCAAGAATCCAGCAGTTGTTCAGTCCACAAGGCGGGATGTCTCAACTAGCCTATTGTATATGCTAGAATCCTGAAGAAGTATACATTATTGCCAGTGAAAGAATAGACTTGCTAGCAAGGTAAGAGCGAGCAGGCAAAGAGCAGAAGCTTCCAATTTCTTTATATAGGTTTCCAGCAGAAGGCATGGCTCAGATTGGATCTTGATTAAAGTTGGATTAAAGGAGTGCTTTTCTACTGCAAAGATCAGAATTAGAAGATTTTCTCAATTAAAATTAAGTAGAAATTCCTTGGAGGTGTGACGTTCATTTTGAGTTATTAGTTAAATATAGATGTACTCGAGTTGATAACAAAGAATATCCATCACAGTCCATTTGATAACATTATGCAAGAAAGATATTTACTTCCTTAATATGGTTTAATATCTTAAGAAACAGCTTCTCTTTTGATCCAGATGTTATAACTGCCTCTTCATCATAAGGAGACAATTTTGAATTTAGAGTTGAATAAGTAGTAACTTTTATTATATACTACTATATACCTACCACTGAAGATACTTTCATTGGTGGGAACATTCTTATGAATTTGGCTGATGAAAATTGTCCAAAATAGTTCATTTTAAGATACTTTATTTATGTATATGTATATGAATCTGTGACTATGAACTTATGTGTTCAGGTACCCATAGAAACCAGAGAGGGAATCTAATATATTTGACATGGTGCTCCAGGAAGTTGTGAGTTGCCTGATAAGTGCTTTAAGAACTGAAATCCAATTCTCAGCAAGAAGAACACAACATTTAATTTCTAAAATAAGTTTATTTACTCCCTTGTCCCACAAAACTACTTAATTTCCACATTTTTAGACTGAAATTTAACTCTAGAAATAATAAGAGACTTTACTATGGACCCTCTGGAATCATAAGAAATACATAAAGGAAAGGAGGGAAAAGTTAATGGCAGAATTAGTGCTTTATCTCCTGTATTCAGATTTCCTTCCAGAACTCCCTTTAATTGGAACTAGAGTGTGCTTTTTTGAGTTTTTCTCACATGTTAATTTCCCCCTTGCACAAGCACTGTAATGTATACAACAAAGAAATCACTCCCATAAGATCTGTGACACCATTGCCCCAGCATACCTTGCAGTCAGGACAGATTGTAAGTCAAGGATGGGTTGGTGACCAAGTTTCCTTTCTATAGCTTGCAAAGTATTTCCTCATGCCAAAGTGATTAGAACATAGGGATAAAGTGGAAATGTGTGGTTTGATGATGTGATGTTACACTGAAGCAGACTCATGATATTTTGCTTAAGCAAACCCTCGAGAAGACACATGATGTTTGGATAGAATATAAGTAGGATCCAACAGACAGCCCTGAAATGCTTCATTGATTTTCACTGATCTTCACTTTGTTGAAAAAGGCATGGCCAAGAACTTCTAGCATTCTAGCTGGTTCTAGTTGCTCCTGCTGACTTGTATCAAACTGGCTTATGCCCGGCTGATTCTGATTGATCTTGCTACCACTGATGATTGGTATTTAGTGACACTGCTGACCTGGACTGTTGGTATCCTAAAACTACTGAACTGGACTGCTGGTATCCTGACAATGAACTACTTCTAAACATGTCTACATCTCCATTTATCTATTACCCATCTTTTCTCCCCTACCTTTGGATGGTGGGCTACAAGGTAGGTGTCAGGGGTCAAAGCATTTGAGAACTCTTACTAAAGAAAGCTTTGAAAAATCTAAGCCTACATAGCGTTGAAGGTTCCAAGTAAGAACCAATTTGACCTTTCTATGTTAAATGAACTATGTGGGTATTGACCTCAGCAATAGGGTCCTATTATCAAATTTCCAAGAGTGACTTTCTGTTCTAACATCAGAATGGACCCTTCCAGTTCCTGCATCACAGGAATCCCTCAGCAATCAATTAAAGTGAATACAACCTGTTCTCACCACTGGATGACTTTCCTTGCAACAATAGAAGGCCTGTTGATATTCCATATCTCTGCATAGATTCCCAAAAGTTTCTAGTGCAATAGGTCTCCATAACTCCTCCCAAAACCCTCCATTTCCACCTGTCATTGTACACACTCTCTGGCTCTACTTCATCTCCTGATTCTCCAACTCATGTCTCCATTGTTCAGAGTTCAACATAAATTTATTCTATTTTTATAACCTAAGGAGATCCATGTGTCCCTACAAAACTCCATCCTCTTTACCTATTCATTTGGTTCTCTGGATGGTAGCATTGTTATCATTTACATAACAGAAATATCCACTTAAAAGCAACCACACAGCATATTTGTCCTTCTGAGCTTGAGTTACCTCATTCAGCATGATTTTATTTCTAGCTTTATTCATTTGCCTGTAAATTTCATGATGTCATTTTTTTAAATAGCTGAGAATTACTCTATTGTATAAATTACCACATTTCTTTTATTCATTTTTCACTTAAGGAATATCTAAGGCTTTTCCAGTTTCTGAAGAGTATAAACAAAGCTACAATAAACATATTTGACCAAGTCTTCTTGTAGTTGGATAGAGTGTCCTTTGGGTATATGCTCAAGAATAGTATAGCTGGGTCTTGAGGTCATTCAATCTCCAACTTTTCGAGGAACTATTATTTTGATTTCCATAGTGGCTGCACAAGTTTGCACTTCTACAAGCAATGAAGGAGAGTTCCCTTTGCTCCACATCCTCACCAGCATGGACTGTCACCTGTGTTTTTGATCTTATCCATTTTGACAGATTTAAGGTTGGATCTCAAAGTAGTTTTGATTTGCATCTCCCTGAGGCTAATGATGATAAGACTTTTTAAAATGTTTCTAAGCCTTTTGAGTTTGCTAATGATAATTCTTTATTTACAACTGTACCCTATTTGGGATTTTTGTTTGTTTGTTTTGTTTGTTTGTTTTTGTTGTTGTTGTTTCCAGTGTAAGTACTTACTTAAAAGAGAAAGCTCACCTAGAGGACAAAGAAAGATTGAGGCTGTCACAATTTTATTGAAAACAATTAAACTTTTGGTACCTTTTTTTTTTTTTTTTCAGAAAAAGAATACAATGGCAATTGGCAGGATCAGTACAGTTGCATTTAACATGATACAATGACTTTTACAAATGGTATACAAAATCAATGTCTAAGACCAACTGTTCTACCAAGCTTCAATGCTTGCTTCATATCCAAGGGAACACACAGAGTGACACAAAGTGTATTGAAGTGGCTTGAATGGTTCATGGTCTAAGGGAATGCATAGGATTCTCAGGAATTGAAAGCCAGTCTCTAGGAGCCTTGGACTCTAACCTGAAAAACCTATGATGCATACTTCTCAAGGCAGTTAGGCCAAGCCAACTGAATGATTCCCTGGAATCTAGTTTCTTGAGTTTATTATATATTTTACAAGTTAGTTGTCTATCAGATATGGAGTTGGTAAAAATCTTTTTGAATTTTGCAAGCTGCTGCTCTGTCCACTTAACAGTGTCCTTGCCTAATAGAAGCTTTTCAGTTTCAAGAGGTAACATTTACTAATTGTTGATCTTGTAGTTTATACTGTTGTTATTCTGTTTAAAAAGTCTTTTCCTATGCCAATGAAGTTGAAACTATTCACCACAATCTCTTCAGTGTATGTAGATTTATATAGAGGTTTTGATCTATTTGGACCTGAGTTTTGTGCAGGGTTATGATTATGTACTTCTTCTAATACATGTAGACATCCAGTAGAGCAGTAGAACTTGTTCAACATGTAGTCTTTTTCCAATATGTATTTCTGGCTTTATTATTTTTTTTAATTAAAAATCAGGTGTTCATGGTTGTGGGAATTTATGCCTTGTTCTTAACATCAATTCAATTGATCAATGTTTTTATTTTTATGCCAATACCATGAGGTTTTTAATATTATAGCTCTCAAGTAGAACTTGAAATCCTGATAAGACCTTCAATACTTCTTTTTTTCAGGAATGGTTTAGCTATCCTCTTTGTTTGTTTCCTTGTTTGCTTGATTGCTTACTCATTTGTACAAATGGAGTTTTAAATTGTTCTTTCAAGGTCTGTAAATAAATGGGTTGGAATATTGATGTGGATTGCATTGACCCTGTAGATTGTTTTTGTTAAGATGACCATTTTTACTATGCCAATCCTATTGATCCATAGGCATGAACAATCTTTCAATTTTCTGATCTGTTCTACAAATTCTTTCTTCAAAGTCCCAAAGTTTTTATCATACTAGTCTTGCACATGCCTGGTTAGAGTTACTCCGAGATATTTTTTATTATTTGAGACTATTGTTTATTAATTGAATGTTTTATTTACATTTCAAATGTTATCTCCTTTCCCTATTTTTCCCTCTGGAAAACCCCATCCAACTCACCACACCACTCAGGCATTCCCCTACTCTAGAGTATTGAGCCATCAGAAGACCAAGGGCCTCTCCTTCCACTGACACCAGATAAGACCATCCTCTGCTACATATGCAGCTGGAGCCAAGGTTCTTTGCTTGGTACTTTAGTCCCTGGGAGTTCTGGGGGTTCTGGTTGGTTGATATTGTTGTTCTTCCTATGGAGTTGCAAAGCCTTTCAGCCCCTTCAGTCCTTTCCTTAACTCCTCCATTGGAGTTCCTGTGTTCAGATCAATGGTTGGTTGTGAGCATCTGCATCTGTATTTGTCATGCTCTGAAAGCCTCTTAGAGAAAACTGTATCAGGCTTCTGTCAGTGAGTACTTCTTGGCATCAGCAAAAGTTTCTGAGTTTAATATCTGTATATTGGATGGATCACCAGATGGATCCAGTCTCTGGATGGCCTTTCCTTCATTCTCTGCTCCACATTTTGCCCCTGTATTTCTTTTAGAAAGGAACAATTCAGGGTTAAAAATTTGGAGATGAGTGGTTGGCCCCATTTCTCAACCTGGGGCGTTGTCTAACTTCTGGATACAATCTCTAGAGATTCTCTCTCCCCTTTGGTGGGCATTTCAAATAATTTATCCTAGTTGGATCCTGGGAGCCTCTTGCTCTCCGGGCATCTAGGACTTTCTTGTGTCTATCCCCAGATCCCCATGCCCCATTGCTACACATTTTGGTTTAATTTCCTGTCTCTCTGTCTATCATCTCTGTCTCCTCCCATACCTGAACCTGCTCCCCCTTTTCCCTTCCACCTCCAGTCTTCCTTCCAAGCCCTTCCTACCCTCTACCTCCTTTGAGTATTTTGTTTCCCCTTCTAAGAAAGAACGAAGCATCCACACTTTGTTCTTCCTTCTTATTGAGCTTCATATGGTCTGTGAGTTTTATGGTGGGTATTGAAAGCTTCTTTAGTGAAGGGTATTGTTCCTCAAATTTCTTTCTCAATCTATTCCTAATTTGTTTCTACTGATATTTTTTGGGGGGCAGGGGGGGCTGGGTGTGTTCATCTGTATCCAGATACTTTAGGGAAAATATTTGCCATCTGTAAGAGTTCCCTGATGGGATTTTGAGGGTTTTCCTTTCGAATTTTGTTATTTATTTTTAATCTCTGCATTTTTTAGTTACTTTGAATAAAGGCTCTTGTGACGTGGAGTCTCCATTGAGAAACCAGTTTTTTCTAATAGGCCTGCTTTTATATGCACTTTGTTCTTTTTCCTTTGCATATTTAAATATTTTTTGTTGTTGTGTATATTTAGTGTTTTTTATTATTATGTGGCAAGGGTACTTTCTTTTCCGGCCTAATCTATTTTGTGTACTGTATATTCTTGTACCTTTACAGGCATATCATTCTTTACTTCAGGGCAATCTTCTTCCTTGACTTTGTTGGACATGTTTCCGTGTCTTTGAGCTGGTATTCTTCTCCTACCTGTATTTTTATTATTCATAGTGTGTGAAATTTCATTTCTAGGATGTTTCCAATCCAGCTGTTTTTGTTTGCTTGTTTGTTTTGTTTTGTTTTAGATTTAACATTTTCTTTGACCAATATATCTATTTCTTTTATGTTTAATACCTGAGAATCTCTCTTCCATCTCTTGTATTCTGTTGGTCAAACTTGCCTCTATAATTTCTGGCGGGATTCCTAAATTCTCTTTTTGAATTGCCTTGTAGAGCCTCAATTATAAGGACTTTTGCATTGTCTTTCTGTATCTTGTGTTGTGATGTTTTCTTGTTTGTCTCTTGTAATCTTGCTCCTTTCTGAAGAGAGAGGAAATGGGTCTGGTAGGGAGAGGGTGAAGCTGTCAGGAGTGGAGGTGCAGATTGTGGTTGGAAGTATTGTATGAAAGAAGAATCTATTTTCAGTAATAAAGAAATAATACAATGTCAGAATGTCACATAAAATTCCATTTTCCCAAATTATGATCATAAGCACTTTTAAAATACAATGTTTTTATTAATTTTGAGAACTTCATCATGCAAAGGATGCATTTTGTTCATATTTGTCCAACATTCCTCTGCCTAACTCCAGCCAAATCCATGACACTTTTCCTCTGAAATCTATGCATTAAATGATTAATGACTCACTGAATAAAATTTGTGCTGCCCATATGTTCATGAGTATGAGGTTACTACTGGAGCATAATGAATTAAATATTTTTGCCTGACATAATGTAAAATTACTTGATTAGTTACATGCATGTTAAAGATTTTGACTCCTTGTAGAACTGACCTTTATCAAATTATTATCTTCTTCTCTCCCTACAATATTTTTTATTGTGAAGTTCTTGAGGTTTCTATGAATTCCTATCTTCTTGCCATCTGTCATCACCCATTTATTATAATGTAGTTTTATCTTATATCTCAAGACAGTTGTGTTGGGGATAGGTTAGGTTTTTTTTCGAACTTTTATTATGAATGAAAACAAAATATCTTTTAATTATTTTTGTTTGTATATTGTATGGTAAGAAGGAGTGATGGTGACATGACACGTGTAGAGGTCAGAACACACCTAGTGAAGTCAGTTTTTGTTTTTCTTTTTTTTAACTTTTATTGATTCTTTGTGAGTTTCTTATCATGAACCCCAATTCTAATCAGAATTCTGCTCATTACCCTGTCCCCTCATATACTCCCTTTTCCTTTGCAAACTTTCCCTCAAAATAACACGCACACGCACACGCACACATGCACGCACACACACACACACACACACACACATGCACACACGCACGCACATGCACCACTACTGCTAGCACCACTACCGCCATTACCATCACCACCACCACCAATAACAACAAAAATAACAAAATATAGAAAATATCTCATTGTGGACTCTTTAGTAGTATATCACAGTGGGTCCCACAGTCTATTCCTTTGTCTACATATCTTCACTTAAATATGGTCATTGAAATGAAGTGGTCTTTGGCTTTTGTGACATTAGCAAAGTCATTTTGTCTTTTTGCAGGTCTAGCACCTTGGTTATAGCAAGGCGGGCTGATATTGGTTCAGCTTTCTGGGCCGATATTCCTGTCAAGAGTGGCTTCGTCCTTATGATCTCTGTGTTTGTTTGAGACTATCACTGGTCCAGCATATCTCTGTCCATCCCCGAATGAAACTGTTGTCATTGGTGAACCATGTTACCTCTGTATCAATCAAGGGGATATCCTGAAGATCTGGTCTGGTCCCATGAATATTGACCAAAATGTTTGAGCAGTCATGTAGTGTCCCATTGAGTTCTGGGCCAGGCAACAGTGTATCAGGGCTCAGGGCAGTTGGTGCCCAGGAGGCATGTCAGAGGAGAGACTGGTAATGAGTAATTCTGGCATTGGTGGTGGTCAGGCTTTGGCCCAATGACAGCTTGTCAGCATCTTTGACCAGGAAGGCCATGGTTATGATGATATTTAAACAGTTACATATCTGTTAAGTGGATCTAATTGGATCTAATTTTTTTTTTGGACAGGTAGGCGACTGGCTGATCACAGATGGAAGAACTTAGTAACTTCTGGGAACCCTAAAGCTGGTGTAAACATTTCTTTCTGGCTTCAAAGAGCCATCTCTGACCTTTTCTTAATATATATCCCCCAAATCTAGTGAGGTCACCTGTGGTTGGGAGAGAGGGCCTTCTTAGCAGAGGCTCAATGATTTGATCTCTCAATCCAGGACCTGCTCTTTTGAGTCCTGCAGCTGGTGAGGGCAAAGGAGAGCTCTCCCAACCTCAAGAACCTCTGGACAACTTTCCCAACTGCCTGAGGTGGTAAGGGGGAAGACATCACCTATGTACCTCTTCCACCTCATTGCAGATCCGTGACAGGGTCAGCTCTTCCAGAATCATGCCTCAGTGCTAGCTTACTGACACCTTGGTCACCAGAGACCATTGTACTTCCTGGGCAAGATGAAGTGCCAGCACTCCTGAATGCTGTCTTAAGTGAGATATCAGCCAGATCTCCAAAATGTCACATCCATTGAGGGGCAGTTATACAAAGCCCATTGACATCTATGCTTTAATTTTTTTTTTCTTCAGTCCCTTTTTACAGTCCAGACTTCAGTCCCCTCTGGTATGTCCCCCAACCACTCCCCTTTCCATACCTCCCCCATCAGGAAAATGTTTCCACACTCCCCCCCAGCCACACTCCATCAGATCTCCCCATTCCCTGGGGCCTTCAAGTCTTTCGAGGGTTAGGTGCATCTTCTCTCACTGAGGCCAGTCCTCTACTGTATATGTGTTGGGGGCCTCATATCAGCTAGTGTATACTGCCTGGTTGGTGGCTCAGTGTCTGAGAGATCTCGGGGATCCAGATCAGTTGAGACTGTTGGTGTTCCCATGGTGTTCTTCTCAGCTTCTTTCAGCTTTTCTTTTTTATACCTCTCTATGAAATTGTACTTTATAATTTTGAGTCTATTTTAGATGCTTTGTATGTTGATGATATTTGCCATTGGCTCCCTAATTTTACCATGTATTATTTCCCCAAGTTTTGTCAACATTGCAACTTCTGACTAAACTTATCTTTATGGGAAGGCTATGTCCAATTGAAGTAAATATATATAATGTAATATCTTCACATGGTTTGTGGAATGACTTCAGTCTTGTGGATTTGGTGCAACAGGAAGAAATGTAGGGATATTCATATAAATGAAGATTAAGAACTTATGTAATACAATTTAACTAATGAAGAAATTCCTTCACATGCCTAAGAAGACTAACTAAATGTTATTTTGCCCACAGTAAATTAATTTTAAAAATGATAGGATTGGGAAGTACAATTTTTGATGTAAAGTAAAATAATTTAGAGAGGTCTCAAAGAAACCATGCTGAGTAGAATAACAACAATAGATTATAGACTATACAATTGCATGTAAACTTTACTGCTGAAATTCAAATACAAGAAGCACTAATAGGAGATTGGTAAAACTTTAAAAGAACCTAAACTTTGAAAGTAAGTATTTAGACTATATAGAAAGCAGAGTAAACACAGCAGGCAAAAACTTTAAGAAATTGGTTTGAAACTTTGAATTTCCTAAGAAATTATGAAACACATAAATCAAAGAATATCTTACATAGAATTATGACCATAGCTAAAGAAATAGATAGTAACGGAAGAAAACTAAGTCACATATAGTATTTGTAAAGATTAAGGAAATTAGAAAAGATAATAAATCATAATTACAAACATTAGAAATGAGTTGTATCATTATTAGGTTTTGCAAGCATTACATAGTAACTACTGAGTTACAAAATCTGCTTAATAGCACAAAATTCAAGATTCAGTTGGAATAGATAAATTATTAACATTTCAATTTAAATTAAAACACAGAGAAATCACAAAATTAAATACATAAGTGTGCATCTTCCTACAAAGAAAACCTTCAGCTCATGTAAAGTATAACAATATTTATAAAACATCAATATATATAATGAAACAATTAATATTTTGATTTTTAAGACAATAACTGTAAATATAAAAAAATATATGAGAACCTGTGCAATCTAGGCTCAAAAATTTAATATTCATTTTAAAATACCTATAGTCTCATATACTAATATGCAAAATAATATTTTCAAAGACTTTATCATTTCAAATTTAAATATGCAAAGAACTTGTAATTTCAAATTTGAACCTTTATGTTTTATGTTTAAAGATTTAAAAGCTGAGAAAAAATAAAAGCTTTAGTTTAAAATGTAATTCTATTGTGAATTAATAAAATAACCAGTTCACTGTGTTGATAAATTCCCATGGCACAAACAGGATTATGTTTTTTTGGGTTCATTTAAGACAGGGTTTGAAACAAGGAAATAGGCCCATAATTGATAGACATGTTCAAGGTTATGATCATGGATATAATTGGTTATGATAAAAGTGAGTTCTCCTGATATCTGGAAACTAAGAGAAATGCAACGTTTTGGTAAAACAATAAGCAACAGTACATCAGCAAGTGAAAAAACAATGTTTCAAACATGGTATTTCAAATTATTTCCAACTATATTGGATTTACATTTCATTGCTTTTAAAAACATTTGAAATATTTCAAAGAGCATACATCTCATTCGGCAGAAATCTCTACTTACTGGAAAATTATTCTTACCTGTAGAAATGACATTTTAGTTTCAATCTGCCAGGTGAATTTTATTAGTAGGTCATTAATCACTGCCGTGCATCTGACACCTAGGGAAAATGATTTAGTGGAGTTTAGAGCATTCATATACCAGAAAGAAATATCCTATTCATTTCTCTCTTTGGTCAGTGAAATATATTTCAAAACACATCAGTATTGGTGAGTATATATTATAGCCAGGAATAATAACAATAACCTTTATGAAATTTGTGAAATTACAGTATTATTTATAAATATTATTATTGATAACTCATAATGATATAATTTCTTATTATTTATGAATATTAAATATTACTACTTTACTTTGTTAAATGAACTCATACTTCCCTAAGGACAATTATTAAATATACTATAATTTAGATTTTAAATAATTACTGTTTTTCATATAATACTATAATAATAAGCATTTAAAATGTATTTTACTTTTATATTATTTTTCACTATTAGTATCTCCATTTTTTTTCTAATAAAGAAATTTCCATTTCTCTAGGTAATTGAAGTATTAATATTAAATTGTATCAGTATAATAAAATTAATGAGTTTAAAATTTTTATAATCTTATTTTTTGCACAAAGAAACACAAAGACATATTCAATTTTTTATCATGACTTTTACTATGAGTTTTATGATTGTCACTGACTAACTTGCTCAATATTATATTCCAAACTGTATGATTTGGCAATACAATGAAAATTAAATCAGTAAAAAGTTCATACTTGAATCAGAATCTGGGTGATCATCTCCATTAACCAAGCACTCCCAGAAAAACAATTGAGTTTATATGTAGTAACATTACATGTTAGGTATTAGCTATATTCATGAAAATTCTAGCAAATAATATGTAATTTTTCTTGTAGGTTCAAGTGGTGGCTACTATTAATGGGGAGAAGGTAATTCTTAAATAAAAGTTTAATATTGATTTTAATTTTATTGATTAATATTAATTTTAAGCATTACTTGCATTTAGCTATATCAAAAGATTTTACATACTGTATATACTGACTGCTTCTTGTCAAATCCAGACATTAAGAAATACACATTCTATTATGGGGACTGGCTCAGACTTATTATGCTATCTCCATCTTCACCATCCTCCATTTTATTATCACCAAGATTCCTCTTACTAAACGGCAATGATCCCTCATCATTCCAGGCTAATTTCTGCACACATGTTGTACTCCTCAAAGCATTAGACAATAATAATAGAAATAAATATAAAAATTTGACAAATGGTTAACACATAGAATGTGGACCCATTTTAAATTTGGAGTAATAAAACCATCTTTAGACAAGTAAAATTACACTCTGCTAATTTATTTTATACTTTTTATCTCTAATCCTTCAAAATGTTTTAAGAGATGTTTGACAATCCCATATGACATTTTTTGATCACATTCCCACATACTCACACACTCCTACCATATCCACACTTACAAAGTTGTTGCACCAGCTTGCAATCCCACCAACAATGGAGGAGTGTTCCTCTTTCTCCACAGCCTCTGAGCATCTGCTGTCACCTGAGTTTTGACCTTAGCCATTTTGATTGGTGTAAGTTGGAACCTCAGGATCATTTTGATTTGCATTACCCTCATGAAATTAAACACTTCTTTAGGTGTTTCTCAGCTATTAGAGTTTCTTCAGTTGAGAATTCTTTGTTTAGCTATGAACCCCATTTTTTAAATGGGATTATTTGGTTTTGTGGACACTAACTTCTTAAGTTCTTTGTATATTTTGGATATGAACCCTAAAATCTATTTTACACTATTTATTACTATTTTTAAGTTTTACTATTTATTGGTATTTCTAAATTTTGAAATTTGAAATTATGTTATTTTTACAGTAAAGCAAAATAATCATAGGACATTTCTGCTTCACACATGCACCTTTGTTTAGTGATAATGTAATATTTCCCCTAAACAGGATAAAATTAATACAATTCTCAATTAATCTGTACATTTTGTGGTATATAGTGAGCTTTTCTGTTAGTATGTTGTGTCTTTCAACTTCAACATCTCACGTAACTTAAATCTCTGGTTTCGTTTAATATCTGACAGTTTCTTAGTCTTGCCTTGCCCTTCATGGCCTTAACATTTGGAGCCAAGGAGTCAGGCATTTTATAAAATATCTCTTAATTTGGTTTTGCTGGATATTTTCTTATTACTGTTTTAGGTTATAGATTTTTGAGACTAATAACACAGGGATGAAGTGCCCTTTTCATTACATTATGTGAAAGGTTATCTGATATTGATATGAACTTTGACTAGTAACACTAGCCTGGATGATTTGATGAATGCAAATATCTGTACTTTCTCCAATGTAAGTTTTGTTAAGATTGTATATATTTTAACCGCTTTTTCTTTGAGTTTTTGCATTTATAATTTGAGCAGATTTTTTTTTTTACATACCTGTAAGTTTTTCTTAGTGACATTTAATCATGTTGGACATTATGTAGAACTGGTTATGTTTTTTTATTTATGTTAGGTGAAGTTTTGTCATATGACATATCTTTTCTCTCTCTCAATTCATCCATGTGTTAGCTTTGTAAAGAGCTTTTACTTTTATTTTGTGGCTTATTTTCATGGATTCTCAATAAGAATGTATTACACTGCTTAGCTAAAGTCTTCAACAAGCTCTTTCGGATTCCTTGATATGATCAGCTCATGTTACTCTTCTTTGATTGTGATATGCTTGAAGGCTCTTAACCTTTCTCTTTTACTTCTTTCTCAACAGTGAGTACATTCCCTCCTAATTCTTTCCCTTCCACACCTTCCTGATCATGTCACTTTCCCAGGAGAGTCCTCCCTAGTTAAAAACATCTCAGACCCGACTATTATGGATTCCTGGGTTTGATTCTGGTAGGTTGAGTTTCTTTTCTGCATTAAACAGTTTGTAATTTCCAGTTTTCTGCATCTCATTGTTATGAAATAAGCATGGATAGTTCCATTTCTTCTTCTTGCTGTTCACTGAGGTATTATCATAAAAATGTACCAGAAGATTCTGATAGAGATTGTCAGTGTAAGCTTCTTCTTTTTTTAAATTTATCATTATCCTTTCTTTTCTAACAATAGGCAATCTTTAGAGGACAGAAGCATTATATTAAAAATAATGACAATGTGTTCTGGCATTTAAAGACAGTAATTACAAAGACAATAACTTAAACACAGACTTTAAGGAACAAGTTCAGGGTAAAAGAGATGATATTTTCAGTCTAATTTAATCTTGATTATTTTTTATATTTTAGAGAAAAATCTTTAATACACTTTGCTGATCCTTTTCAATCAACATTCTTTATTAGTCACCATTTGTTTGGAGGATTACTGTCAGGATTCAAAAGCTACTTATAAAAATTTCTAATAAAAACTGTGTATCAGCCTTATAGGTCACTTTTTAGGTCAGCACACCATCAGGTGCTATTGAAGTAGACTGATTTTGTACAGTGTGCACCTTGATTTCTTCCTAGTTCATGTACTACAAGTTTGTTTATTATGTGAAATTCCTAAAGTCTAACAAAACTATTAGCTGGAAAGAAATTATCTCTTTCTTTACTTGCGTTTAATTTTCTCTTGATAATTGTGTAGTCAATGAGCAATAAAAGATCTCAGAGAAGAATATTACAGCTTTGATACAGTTGATAAGAAGGGATCAAGATCGGATTTCCAAATGTGCAATGAGCTAGGTCAAGCGTATTTGTGGGGGTTTTGTTTGTTTGTTTGGTTGGTTGGTTTTGTTTTGCTTTAGAAAGGGTTATGATACTGTTTATGTTAACTATACAAATTGTTTTCTAACTTGAAAAGTGCAATTTATTTCTTTACTAAGATATTAGATTTGTCTTAATATTCAAATACCACTTATTAGAAGTTCCTTTTCCATTTATTCAACAAACATAAGCTTAGCATCTTTTCCATTTGCAACAGAATGCACTATGAATAAAGCAGTGTTCCAGCATATGAAGGTAATAAACCCATAATTTTAAGCAAGAGTTTTGATGTAACAATTTGAAATACATTGAAAAGAAAAGGGGTTTTCAAAGACCTTAGGGTACATGACATTCACATATTTTTACTTAAAAGTAAAAATTTATTTGGTATTGATTGGGTACACTGATAAACTATAAGTTCAGTCTATCTATTTTCCATTTTTGAGCACAATACCATGTAGTCACAACCTTAATAATGTTTTTATGAATGGTATAAAAGAAAGAACTTGCTAGTCAATGATCTAAGATATTGAAACTTGCAGCAGCAGAAGACTCTAAATCTTCCTAGGTATCCACGAAGATGAGACATCAATTCTGGGGTATGATCATTGTGCAACAGTTCCATCAAGCAAGGGTGGATGGGATCCAAGGCTCCCGAGATGAAACAGAAAGATGCATGTGCAGATGAGATCTGTGTGCAAAAGGAATGTTGATTTTGATATGAATGCCCAGAGAAATAAGATATTTACAGAAATGACATACTGTAAAAAGCAGAATTAATAAATTCGCCCAGAGAGACTTCAGTAGAGAACACTATTGAGATAGCTTTCAAAACCTTTGTTAAGTATCAAAAACAATTTATCTGCTTTTATAATGGTTATATATGTATATATGGTGAGAAGTGTGCCACAGTGTACAACACAGGTCACAATACAAATTAGTGTGCCAGTTTTCTCCTTACACTTTTAAATGGGTTTTAGAGATCAAATTCAGGTGGCCAGACTTGCCTAGAAAGCAAGCACATGCTGAATCATATTGCTGGCCTTCAGTATCCTTTTTTAAATATTGTAGTGTTAACAACAATGAAAGACAAGGCTCACAGAAAAGAGAACAATTGAAGAAAAATGTATCAGAACAATGAGTTGCATATTTATAACTGGTTCCCGAACAGTTTGGTAATACAATCTATATATTGCATGATTCGATACAAATTCTATATATATTTAGAGAATATATGTAGCTAATGATAAATAAGTGATAAATTAACCAACAAGATCATTTATTCCTGTTTTATGTGTAATGAAATAATTAGTTAAATCAAAAGTAACAAGTGAAAGCTCATCTTAGTAGTGACCAATTAGCAACTGGAAACAGAAGTTATTTCAAATAATTATCTCTTAATCTGCCTCAAATAAATGAGTAGTGAATTCAAAGTAATTGTATTACTTAACATAAACTTATGCAAACAAGAAATCCATTAAATAATACAAATTATACATGCTTATGGATTACATATCCTTTTCACTATTGTAATTCTGTGTGACATGTTCTATGTTCTATGTTTCTCATTTTATTTTAAATACTTCAAAATTTATTTATTATGCAATCTGTATCCAAGTTAATCTAGTTCATTCAGATTGTAAAAACTGGTATTTTTGTGTGTTTGTTTTTTGGGTTTTTTGTTTGTTTGTTTTGTGTGTGTGTGTGTTTTTTCTTATTCGTAATCTTCTACTTCAGTTCCTAAGATATGTTAGGTTTCATTTGCTTCCTGGAAGTAGGACATTTTTCTTCAGAGTTTATAAAACAATATACAATAAATGGAAATTTGGCATAACAGCTACTGTGCAATAATGAGATAAAAGAAGGTAAATTTAAGTGAATTTTAAAAAAGGAACTGCTTGCCCATCTCTTTCCTTTACACTGTTTGAGAAAATGACACATTAGCTGTGTTGGCACTGAGCAGCCTTCTAGAGTGTCCTTGTTTTCACTCAAGCAGGCATTTGCTGGATGAGATTCTGACAGGAAAGTAACAACTGACATTTTTACATCCCGAAAATGTTGTTGCTTACATCAAAATAAGAATGGCTAAGAAAGGTTGTCAGACTAATTACTTCAGCTGAATTGTTAAAGACAGGAATTGGAAACAGACTCCACATTTGTTCTTATACAGTATGTACAGTGACATTCTTTTTAGTGATGGTTCTCATGAGAGAAGTACAGAGAACTGACCATAAGAACAGAGGAAACTGGGATATACAAGGACTTCTTTTGAGTCATCTGGATTGTACAAGTCATCATTGATGAGAACCAGAACTGAGAAATTCCCTCCCCTGTAAAGAGTGGGGTTGAGTACACTTATGATACTACTGAGAACTAAGTGGTAGGTGGTATTGTTCTATACTGAAGCTCTCATAATTGTCTGTCCTTGGTATCTGTAGGCATACTATGACTTCCTCTAAACTACATTTCAAATAAGCATTTTCTTTTCACAGTTTTCATTAACTATGAAAAAGAAAAGTGGATTAGCCTAACACAGCTTCATCGCAATTTTTTTTTAATGGTAAAAGTAGTATGTTATATGATACCTCTGTTTTTAGTGTGATGACCCTATATGATTTTACTAATACAAAAGTTATTATGTGATAGAATTCATTTGGACTGTAAAAAAGGTAAGAAGTTGTCTTGTCTTTGTTCTTATGTATATTTAATAACAAGGGATTTTGTCTTTTTTTGTGAGATTATATTAATAAATGGTATTATGAGATACAACATACTGGGTAATGTACTGCTAAATATATGATGCATGAGCTATCTTTTGCTTTTTCTGTACCTTAAAACACTAAATCAGGGGCCAGGTAGATGACTCAGGATATAAGGGAGCTAGTTGCCAAGGCTGATGACCTGACCTGAAGTCCATTGTCAAAATCCAGATAGTGGAAAGACAGCCAACTCACCCAATTTTTCTGGAAGAATAGTGTGCATTCACATGACTCTCCCTGACAAGAGAGGCATAAATATAAACCAAAAAGAACTAAATCATTCAAGGTCTTACATCATTTTAGAGTTTTGGTAGCACTCCACTGAATGCACATAAAATTATTAATGGACACTCATTCTTGTTGGAGGGCTGATTTTTAGTTACAGTGTTAACTTTTAGTACTTCATAGGAAAATAACAAAATAGACTGAATCAAGTCACATTGTACATTCTATATGTTCATTCGTAGACCAGAATCACAACTCTTAGAACCATTCCCTAATCCAGAAGCTTCTGTAAAGTACAAGCTATGCATTTTCATTTTATTTCATTTGTGTTTGTACTACAAATGAAATATTATTATTTGAAAATTTCAAAAGTCCCCTAAAGCAATAAAATTGAAATCATATATCTTTAATTTTATTAACCATTATTTCATATTTATTGTTATTGAAAATTTCTACAGTCTCTTTTCATTTCTGATTTTGTTAATTTAGATACTGTCTCTGGGCCCTTTAAGTTAGTTTGGCTAGAGTTTTATCTATTTTGTTGATTTTGTCAAAGAAACAGCTTTTGTTTTTTTGTTTTTGTTTTTGTTTGTTTTTTCTTCTTTGTATCTTTCTCTTTGTTTTTATTTGTTGATTTCTACCCTGGGTTTGACAATTTCCTGCCTTCTACTCCTCTTGGATGTATTTGATTCTTTTGGTTCTAGAGCTCTGGTGTGCTGTTAAGTTGCTAATGTAGTATCTATCCAATTTCTTTACCAGGGCACTTAGTGCTATGAATTTTCTTCTTAGCACTGCTTTCATTAAGTCCCATATGTTTGGGTATGCTGTGTCATTATTTTCATTGAATTCCAGGAAATCTTTAATTTCTTTCTTTATTTCTTCCCTGACCAAGTGATCATTGAATAGAGTTGTTCAATTTCCATGAGTATGTGTGTTTTCTGATGTTTGTGTTGTTATTGAAGTCTAACCTTAGTCTAGATATATTAAATCTAACATAAGAGAAAGTGGGAAAGAGCCTTGAACTCATTGGAACCTGGGAAATTTCCTAAACCGAACTCCAATGACTCAGACTCTACGATCAATAATTGATAAGTGGGACCTTATGAAAGTGAAAAGATTTTTTAAGGCAAAGGAAATAGTCAATGGAACAAATTGACAACCTACAGAGTGGGAAAAATACTTCACTAACCCCACATCTGATATCCAGAATAAATAAACAACTCAAGTAGTTAATCTCCAAAAAAATAAAAACAAAAACCAATCTAAAAAAACCTGGGTATAGAACTAAACTGAGAATTCACAACAGAAGAATCTCAAATAGCTGAGAAGCACTTATAGTTCAATGCCTTTAGTAATCGGAGAAATGAAAATCAAAACAATCCTGAGATTCCACCTTACATCAATCATAATGGCTATGATCAAAACCTCAGGTGACAGCACATGTTGGCAAGAATGCTGAGAAAGGGAACACTCATTGCTGGTGGGATTGCAAACTGCTACAATCACTCTGGAAATCAATCTGGAGGTTCCTCAGAAAATTGGGAATAAATATACCTGAAGACCCAGCAATACCACTCCTGGGCATATACCCAAAAGATGCCCCCCATGCCAAATGAGCATGTGTTCCACTATGTTCATAGTGGCCTTATCTGTGATTGCTAGAGGCTGGAAACAACCCAGCTGTCCCACAACAGAAGAACAGATACAGCAAATGTGGTTCATTTACATAATAGAATACTACTCATCTATTAAGAACCAGGACCTCATGTGTTTACAGGCAAATGGATGGAACTAGAAAATATCATCCCGTGTGAGGTAACTCAGACCCAAAAGGACATGCTTGATATGTACTCACTAGTAAGTGGATATTAGCCAAAAAGTAGGGAATATCAAGGACACAACCCATAGAAATCAGGAAGGTTAGCAAGCCAAAGGCCCAAGTGTGGAAGCCTCAATCCCAATTGGCAGGAAGCAGAAAGCAATCACTGGGGGCAGAGAGAGGGAGGACATAAGTGGTTGAGGGTAGGGGGAAGGGATAAGGGGAACATTAACAGGTATAGGGGAAGGGGAAACAGGAGGGAAGCCCTGAGGGCCAGCAGAAAGAATGTACACAGGCAACCTCTGGAGGTAGGAAGTAAGGGGACCTTCTAGGATATACCAGAGATCTGGGATGTGAGAGATGCTCAGGACTCAAAGACAGAACTTATGTGAAATGCCCTACAGTGGGGAGAGGGAACTTGTAGACTCTACCTTCAGTAGAAAGATATGGTATCTGGTGGGGGAATGGGGATGCCATTCCACAGTCAAAAACTCAGACCCAGAATTGTTCCAGTCTAAAAGAACTGCATGGACAAAAATGGAGAAGAGACTGAGGAAAAGAAAGTTCAGTGACAGTCCCAAATTGGAATCAAGCTCAAGGGTAAGCTCCAAGGCCTGACATTTTTATTGATGCTATTGTGTGCTTACAGACAGGAGCCAAGCATGGCTGCCCTCCCAAAGGCCCAACAAGCAGCTGAAAGAGTCAGATGTAGATACTTATACCCAGCCAATGGACAGAAGCTGGAGACCTCTGGAGCTGAATTAGAGAGAATCTGTAAGAAGCTGAGGAGGAGGGTGATTCCATAGGAAAACTAGCAGTTTCAATTAACCTGGACCCCTTATATCTCTCAGATACTGAGCCACTAACCAGGTACCATACACTAGCTGATATGAGGCTCCTGAGAGATATACAGCAGAGGACTGCCTAGTCTGGCCTCAATGAGGGAAGAAGCACCTAACCCTCGAGAGACTTGAGGCCCCAGGGAGTGGTAAGGTTTGGTGGGGTGGGAAGGTGGAATATCTTCTTGGAGAAGGGAGAAGAATAATGGGATGAAGAACAGTTAGAGGGTGCCCAGGAGGGGATAACGACTGGACTCTAGAAAAAGTTTAAAGAATAATAATGAAAAAGAAAAAGAAAATTTCTACTGTATCTGAGAAATATATATAAGTAATAGTGTATTTTCTTTAGTGTTATCTGCATATAAACATATGTATGCCCTAATCCACTTAAACATACAACCTGAAGATCATTAGGTTTTACTTAGTTATCATGATAAAGTTACATAAAAGACAAAATTAATAGCATGTGTTAGCAACATTCCTGGCACAGTGGAATGAAGTCCCACGTGTCTGTCCCAGAGCACTGCAGCTCTGGATGGGACAGCAGACATGTGAAAAGTGGCCACACAACTTCCCACACAGTTTGACAGGCAGGTGGGGACTGTAGGAAGCCTCTATGGGCCCTGTCTGTGGGTGCTGGAGGGGCCCATTCCCAGGGAACGTGAGGCAGATGTGTCTGTGGGTTCTCTAGCCTGGGGCACCCCAGTTTCCACAGGGTGCCACAAATGGGCTAGCTGGAGTGCAGCAGGAGTTCCCACCTGGACCGGGTCTTAGCAGCTTTGGATGCCAAGCTAACTGCTTAGGCCTTGGTCAATGAGTAACATCTCGGAGCGCTGAGATTCCCTCAGCAAGAGATTAGCCAAGGCTCGTTAATCAAGGGCCAGATCCCTTCCTTCCCACAGCGGGTCCAGATGAAGAGACAGTTCATAATTCTAAGACATTTATTTTCATCACGTGGAGAGTGGCATCGATGGAATTGTACCCCCGCCTCTCCCAGAGAGGCAGGGAAGGAATAGTAACTGGAAAGGGGCATAACTAAGCCTCTAAGTGTCTCAATAACATGGAGATGGCTTGGGGCTGTGTGGACACTCCTCTACCTGGGGCGTGGTATGTGACTGAGACTGGAGCCAAATGCCTCCCAGGAGCCTTGGCATAATGTTTCTGGTCCCTTGCAAATTACTTCACTGGGTCTCCCAGAGTTTGCCTGTGCTCAACCGATGTGCCAGACTGCCTGCACAGATCACTACCCCACAAGCATAAAAAAGCTTAAAGGACTATAACTTCAATGTAAAAATCAATTTTAGAAGATAGAATCATAACGTATGTGAAAGAATAAAATATGTTACAAAACATCTTATATTTGTAAATTTTAAAAAAAGAAGAAAATCTTCATAAATTTGAAATTGCCTTCAAAATAAGGAAAGGATATCTGTACTAGAGACATAAATTAACTCTATAATTGAATGTGTTTGTCTATTCTGGTAGCTTATTTAAATAAAGGAATACTTCATATTATTTCATGGGAAGAAAGATAAATTGACCTTAAAAAACAACTCTCATGTGAAAATATAGCAGTTTACTAAGTAATTTAATAATCTTTAAATGAGGCCAAAGTTATAATAGCTCATTAGATGCAATCTATTTATCTGTTTGCTACCATGATAGAAAAAACAAAGAAGATAAAAGAGAGAATTTTTGGTTTATTGAAAGAGTATCTTTCAGTGGCATCAGCACAGAATTGGGAAGAATAAACATGATAATGAGCAAACCAACTGATGTTGGCATTCATAAACAGGTTATCCTTTACATTGTTCATAAAGCCAATGGCCATCTTATAGTGTGGTTCTCTGTATCTTCTGCTCCCGCGCTAGCACATTAAAAGAATACATTTTACTGATAGGTAGTAACCAAAACTTAGAAAACATTCTTTTATTTATTCCTCATGAATTCTAAAGAGGGGTATACTTTCCTCAAATACTTGTTTAAGTTTCCATGTTTTATAAGGTAAAGGTGAAGGTCTTTTATGTCATGATTTCTAAAACGCATCAAACACACAACAAATTATTTAACTTTACTTTCAATAAAGAACATTATATTTATTATACTGAAAATATTTTAAGGTTATGAAACCCTCGTGTTAATGTATAAAGAAGTGTGTAACCTTTAGAAAATGTCTGCATGTGGTCAAACTTCTCAGCAGAGCTAAAGATATAAACAGAATTTTCTGCATTCAACACACCGAGAATAAGCACTGCCAGTTGATGAGTCACCATTACATCATGTTTTTAAGAGCATTAACTTGGGACAGGCAAGGGTGTGGACATTTAAAATGTTACTTTTAAACTTAAATAAATGATGAACCCTGTGACATTTTACTATTCACTTAACCATTCTGAGCTCACTTTACAAAGGCAGGCAGATACTCCTTTCTGTATAACTAAAGGATACTAGTATTAAAAACTGGATTGCTGGTGGGATTGCAAGCTGGTACAACAACTCTGGAAATCATTCAGGTGATTACTCAGAAAACTGGAGATAGTACTATCTGAGGTCCAGCTATACCACTCCTGGGAGTATACCCAAAAGATGTTCCAACATATATTAAAGACATATGCACCACTATGTATATAAAAAAACAACAAACAAACAACAAAAAAAAACCTGTGTCCTTCAACAGAGGAACAGATAGAGAAAATGTGATACATTTACACAATGGAGTACTATTCATCTATTAAGAACACTGATTTCATAAAATTCTTAGGCAAATGGATGGAACTAGAAAATATCATCCTAAGGGAGGTAACCCAATCAGAAAAGAACACACACAGTATGCACTCACTGATAAGTGGATATTAGCCTAAGAGCTCAGAATACCCAAGATACAATTCACAGGCCATATGAAGCTCAAGAAGAAGGAAAACCAAAGTGTTCATGCTTCAGTGTTTCTTAGAAGGGGGAACAAAATACTCAAAGAGGAAATATGGAGACAAAGTGTAGAGCAAAGACTGAAGGAAAGGCCATCCAGAGACTGCCCCACCTGGGATTCCATTCCATATACAGGCCCCAAACCCAGACACCATTGTTGATACAAAGAAGTACTTCCTGACAGTAGCCTGATATGGCTGTCTCCTGAGCGGCTATGCCAGAGCCTGACAAGTATAGAGGCAGATGCTTGCAGCCAACCATTGGACTGAGCATGGAGTCCTCAATGGTGGAGTTAGAGAAAGGATTGAAGGAGCTGCAAGGGTTTGCAACCCATAGGAATAACAACAGTATCAACCAACTAGAACTACTCCCTCAAAGCTCCAAGGAACCAAACCACCAACCAAAGGGTACACATGGAGGGATCCTTAGCTCCAGCTACATATCATGTATTAGAGGATGGCCTTATCTGACAACAAAGGGAGGAGAGGCCTGGGAAGGCTCGATGCCCCAGTGTAGGAGAAAGCCAGGTCGGGGAGATGGGTGTGGGTGGAGAGGTGGGTGAGCACCCGAAAAGTGGATAACATTTGAAATGTAAATTAATAAAATATCCAATTAAAAAAAAAACAAAAACCTAGACCTGGGGTTGGAGAGATTGTGTAGTGGATAAGAGCACTAGCTCCTCTCATAGATCATGGTTTGGTTCCCAGCATCCATAACAGATAGCTCACACTCACCTAGATCTCCTGTTCCAATGGCTTCTTTTGGCTTCCACAGGCATCTGACCACATGTGGTATACAAAATATTAGGACATCTAGTAGATCAAAATTTAGTTGAAATGCCATTGAATGCAATGCCACTTAATTGGACCTTTGTTTCAGGCATATGAATGCTAAATTGTTTAAAATTAATTTTTCCAATTTTTTTGTTTTTCAATTTTTTTTCAAAATTTTTTCAAAAATTTTCATGCAAACTATTTAAACTTAACTGAGCATAAACATAAAATAATAATTTTAAAGTGCATTTTTTCAAGTTGATGATTCCACATAGTATGACATGGTCGGTAATATATCATGGATTCTTGAAAGATATTCTCTGTTATACTAAAGTTGACAAAATTAGTTTTTACAATTCAGGTTTTTGAAAAATGTAAGGACTGATTTAAAGACATTCACAATTGTTGTCTTTTAGTGGGTGGGTTATGTTTTCCAATATCACAACTGTCAAAATATTGGCACATTCAGTAAAATGAAACTAAGGTGAAATTTCTTTGAATGTAGTACTGTTTAACTGAACTTTTGTTTCAAAAATATGAATTCTCAGTTGTTCTATCATTGTTTTTAAAATTATTTCTTGCCACTTTTTGTTCAAACCAATCAAAAACAAACAAAAATACAGAAAATTGCTACAAAATAAATAGACTAGCAAAATTTCAAAATCTTTTTTTTAGGTTTATTATAAACTTGCCAGATTTGCAACAGTACAAATAATACTTGGACAGGAAATGGCTGAATTTCTTTCCCCCCAAAATAAGTCATGTCTTATTTAGGCATGACATAAATGACTTTAACTCAAAATTTAAATAAAAATTTTCTGCAAATTTGAAAACTGAAATATAATGAAACGTGGGGCTGGTTATTGTTGCTGCCATCTTAGCATCAAGCACAGTGATATTGCAGATGACTGAACCTTAAATGAGTGGAACAAAATAAATGTTGACTTATTTTAGTTCCTTTGGATCCCTAGACCTTATGTTTCTTTTTTTTTCTCTTCTGAAGTAGCATTCTAATTTAAAAATTTTCAAAATGTTTCTCTAAACTTGCTTCTATGATTTTAGGCTATAGCTACTCATATTTAATCGATAATAATCCAATTTTTTTTTATACTTTATTTACATTTCAAATGTTTCCCCCTTTCCAGATCTCCCCTGCAGAACCTCACTATTCACTCCCCCTCCACATATCTCTATGGGGATATTCCCCCACCACTCACTCTTGTCTTCCCTCCTTGGGATTCTCCTATACAGGGGCATCTAACACTCGCAGGGCCAAGGGCCTCTCCACCCCTTAATGGCTAACAAGACCCTTCTCTTCCACATATGTGGCCAGCACCATGGGTACCTCCATGTTTATTCTTTGGTTGGTGATCAACTCTCTGGGAGAATTGTGAGGTCAGGCTAGTGGACACTGCTGCTCCCTCCATGGGGCTGCCAACTCCCACAGCTCTTTCAGTCCTTTCTCCATCTCCTCCATCAGGGACCTCACACTCAGCCCAATGGTTGCTGTGAAGTGAGTCTTGGGTATTCTGAACTTTTGGGCTAATAACCACTTATCACTTAGTACATACCAGGTTCATTCTTTTGTGACTGAGTTACCTCCCTCAGAATGATATTTTCAAGTTCAATCCATTTGCCTGCGAATTTCATATAGTCATAGTTTTTAATAGCTGAGTAGTATTCCATTGTGTAAATGTATCACATTTTCTGTATACACTCCTCTGTTGAGGGATATCCGAGTTGTTTCCAGTTTCTGGCTATTATAAATATGGCTGCTGTGAACATAGTGGAGCATGTGTCTATTAAATATTGGAGCATATTTTGGGTATATACCCAGGATTGGAATAGCTGTGTCCTCAGGTATTATTATGTTCACTTTTCTGAGGGTCTGCCAAACTGATTTCCAAAGAGCTTGTAACAGCTTGGAATCCCACCAGCAATGGAGGAGGGTTCCTCTTTCTCCACATCCTCGCCAACATCTGTTGTCACCTGAGTTTTTGATCTTAGCCATTCTGACAGGTGTGAGGTGGAATCTCAGGGTTGTTTTGATTTGCATTTCCCAGATGACTAAAGATGTTGAACATTTCTTTAGGTGCTTCTCATCCATTTGAGATTCTTCTGTTGAGAATTCTCTGTTTAGCTCTGTTTCTTATTTTTTGATAGGGTTATTTGCATCTCTGGAGTCTAACTTCTTGAGTTCATTGTATATATTGGATTGTACATAGGATGGGTAAAGATCTTTTCCCAATCTGTAGGTTGCTGTTTTGTCCTATTTACAGTGTCCTTTACTTTACAGAAGCTTTGTAATTTCATGAGGTTCTATTTGTCCATTGTTGATCTTAGAGCACAAGCCATTGGTGTTCTGTTCAGGAACGTTTCCCCTGTGCCCATGTGTTCAAGACGTTTCCCAACTTTCTCCTCTATTAGATTCCGTGTATCTGGTTTTCTGTGGAGATCCTTGATCCACTCGTATTTGAGCTTTATACAGGGAAATAGGAAGGGAGCAATTCAAATTCTTCTACATGTAGACTGACAGTTGAACCAGCACCATGTGTTGAAAATACTGTCTTTTTTCCACTAGGTGGTTTTAGCTCCTTTGTCAAAGATCTAGTAATCCTAAGTGTGTGGGTTCATTTCTAGGTCTTCAATTCCATTCTATCGAACTGCCTGCCTGTTATTATACCAATGCTATGCAGTTTTTATCACTACTGCTCTGTAGTACAGCTTGAGGTCAGGGATTCTGATTCCCCGATAAGTCCTTCTAGTGTTGAGAATAGTTTTTGCTATCCTGAGTTTTTTGATATACCATATGAATTTGAGAATTGCTCTTCCTTAGTCTATGAAGAATTGAGTTGGAATTTTGATGAGGACTGCATTGAATCCGTAGATTGCTTTCAGCAGTATGGCCATTGTAACTATATTAATCCTGTCAATCCATCAGCATGGGAGATCTTTCCATCTTCTGAGGTCTTCTTCAATTTCTTCATCAGAGACTTGAAGTTCTTGTCATGCAGATCTTTCACTTGTTTGGTTAGAGTCACACCAAGATACTTTACATTGTTTGTGACAATTGTGAAGGGTGTAATTTCCCTAATTTCATTCTCAGCCTGTTTTTTCCTTAGAGTATAGGAAGGCTACTGATTTGCTTGAGTTAATTTTGTATCCAGCCACTTTGCTGAAAGTGTTTATCAGCTGTAGCAGATCTCCGGTGGAGTTTTTTTGGGTTACTTAAGTATACCATCATATCATCTGCAAATAGTGATATTTTGATTTCTTCCTTTCCAATTTGTATCCCTTTGACCACCTTTTGTTGTCTAATTGCTCTAGCTAGAACTTCAAATACTATATTCAATAGATAAGGAGAGAGAGGTCAGCCTTGCCTAGTTCCTGATTTTAGTAGGATTACTTTGATTTTCTCTCTATTTAGCTTGAAGTTATCCACTGGTTTGCTGTATATTGCTTTTACTATGTTTAAGTATGGTCCTTGAATTCCTGATTTTTCCAAGACTTTTATCAGGAAGGGATGTTGGATTTTGTCAAATGCTTTTTCAGCATCTAATGAAATGACCATGTGGTTTTTTTCTTTGAGTTTGTTTATGTAGTGAATTACATTGATTGATTTCTGGGTATTGAACCATCCCTGAATCCCTGGGATGAAGCTTATTTGATTATGGTGAATCATTGTTTTGATGTGTTCTTTGATTCGGTTTGTGAGAATTTTATTGAGTATTTTTGCATTGTTATTCATAAAGGAAATTAGTCTGAAGTTTTCTTTTATTGTTGTGTCTTTGTGAGGTTTTGGTATCATTGTAACTGTGGCCTCGTAAAATGAATTGGGTAGTGCTCCTTCTGTTTCTATTTTGTGGAATAGATTGAAGAGTATTGGGATTAGGTCTTCTTTGATGGTCTGATAGAACTCTGCACTAAACCCTTCTGTTCCTGGGTTTTTTTGGTTGGGAGATTTTAATGACTGCATCTAATTCTTTAGGGGTTATGGGACTGTTTAGATGGTTTATCTGATCATGACTTAAATTTGGTATTTGTTAACTGTCTAGAAAATTGTCCATTTCATCCAGATTTTCCAATTTTGTTGAAGCCTATAGGCTTTTGTAGTAGGATCTGATGATATTTTGAATTTCCTTAAAATCTGTTGTTATATCTCCCTTTTTGTTTCTAATTTTGTTAATTTGCATACTGTCTCTGTGCCCTCTGGTTAGTCTGACTAAGGGTTTATCTATCTTGTTTATTTTCTCAAAGAACCAGCTCCAGGTTTTGTTGATTCTTTGTATAGTTCTTTTAGTTTCTACTTGGTTGATTTCAGCCCTTAATTTTATTATGTCCTGCCTTTTACTCCTTTTGGGTATATTAGCTTCATTTTGTTCTAGAGCTTTCAGGTGTGCTGTTAAGCTGCTAGTATAAATTTTATTTCTTTTACAGAGAAGTTATATTTGTACCGTTGGTTTTTTTCTTTTTAACTTTACATTGCATATAGCATTGTGTTATATAAGCACATTTCCATATATAAATACACTTCCAGATATGTATATATTTTTATCCATGAAGAGGATTTCCCCATATTATTCTCCCCTTTCTCATTATTCGATCCTCCTCTCTTCTTCGTTTTTCAAGGAAATTGTTGTTTTTATTTTCTTAATTTTTACAGTATTTGTATATTTATATATTTTATTTTTTAATGAAAACAGAGTGCTTCCATACATTTTAATCCAACAATGAATCCCCATGCCTCAATTCCTCTGTGATCCTCCTCAACTCCCAGACTACATAAATCAGCACAATATTTTGTTTGTCCATTAGAAAAACTAACAGAAATCTGAAAAATGAAAGAAGGAAGAAAACAAATAATTAAAAAAGATAAAAACAAAACAAATGTGAACAGGACAAAACAAAGAAATAAAAAGCCAAACGGGCCAAAAAGAAGAAAAAAAAATAAGTACAAGAAATACTTACAGACATAGAGACAAACATCATGTAAAGCACACAAGTCCCATAAAATCACAAAATCAAAAACATCATATACATACAACATGCCAGTTGGGTAAAATAAATGAAAAGTCAGGCATAGAATTATGACACACTTGTGGTGGGAGTGAGGGAGAGAAAGAGAACATGAGCAAAGCCTCAAATAATACTTCAGTAGAGTTTCATTGTGTTTTGTTAGCCTTCTACTCGTGGGCATAGTCTGGTACTAAAGAGTAGATTGAGACTCCTTGTTAGAAAACTAATTTTGCTTTGAGAATATTTGTCAACTGGACATAGCTTCTGCATTGGAGATGTGCAGTGTGTCTATCTCACCCTTACTAGAGGCACCCCTGTCAGCCTGACCTGTGTATACAATGTCTTAATAGCAGGAATAGAGATCCTACCTAGTCTTGTACCTGATTTTAGTGGAAATGCTTTGTATTTCTCTCCTTTTAGGTTGATGTTCGCTGTATTCTTCAGATAAAGAATGTTTATTATGTTGTGCATTGTTCGTTTCTTTAGTACTTTTATTCTAAAGGGGAAGCTCATTTTCCTTCCATAGGCATTTTCTGCATCTAATTAGATGATCATATGCTGTTTTGTTGTTATTGTTGTTGTTTTATCTGTTGTTGCTTTTTGTTTTGTTTTGTTTGTATTGCAGTCTGTTTCTATGATGGATTACATTTATGGATTTACTTAGATTGAATTATCCTTGCATCTCTTGTATAAAGCCTTCTTAATAATGATCTTTTTGTTGTGTTCTTGGATTTGGTTTCCATGTCTTTTATTAAAATGTTTATATTGGCAACAGGTCACAATTCATGTGGTGGTGATTAAGCAGTGGCCCTCTGTGATGCTTTCAGCATCCCATCATCTCCTACTCCTTGATGCCACTATGCTGAAGAAGAAGGTTAGCAAAGATAAAGCACCAAATTTGGAACCCAACAGCAGCTCTGCAAGGCTGTCATCCAAGCCCACTCTTGCCAGGATGTGGAAATCAATAAAGCCTCAGCAAAAAAAGTGAAAACCAAATGGAAGAGGGGAGAAAAGAACAAACAGGCTGAAGTGACTGACCAATAAACTTCATACAGGCTTCTAGAGAAACATAGAGAGGGAAAGCCATAGTCTAGCCTCTGAAGTAGAAGACAATGAAGCCACCTCTGGATAGCCATCCATCATCTCTGTCTATGGTTCATGTACAAGCTAAAGTGGTCCTTAGGTAATCCAAAGAAGTATTTTCATTAAAAAAATTTGTAAATGCAACTTTTTTTAGTAGCTCAAAAAAACACTTTTAATAAGGGGGAGAATCCAAGTGCATCCATATTTTATATTGGATATTTTATTTATTTACATTTCAAATGTTATCCTCTTTCCCAGTTTCCCCTCCACAAATCTCCTAACCTATCCTCCTTCCCCCTTCTTCAATGAGGGTGCTCCCCCACCCACCCACCCACCCACTCCCACCTCACCTCCCTGGCATTCCCCTACACTGGGGCATCAAGTCTTCATAGAACCAAAGGTCTCTCCTCCTATTGGTGCACAACAAGGCCGTCCTCTGCTCCATATGTAGCTGGAGCCATGGGTCCCTCCATGTGTACTCCTTAGTTGGTGGTTTAGTCCTTGGAAGCTCTGGGGAGTCTGGTTGGTTAATATTGTTTTCCTTCCTATTGGATTTCAAACCCCTTAGCCTCTTTCAGGCCTTTCTCTAAATCCTCCATTACGATTCCAATGCTCAGACCAACGGTTGGCTGTAAGCATCCTCATCTGTATTTGTCAGGCTATAGCAGAGCCTCTCAGAAGACAGCTATATCAGGCTCCAGTCAGCAAGCACTTCTTGGTATCAGTAATAGTGTCTGGGTTTGGTGTCTGTATATGGTGTAGAGTCCCAGATGGGGCAGTCTCTGCTCCAGAGTTTGTCCCCATATTTCCTTTAGACAGGAGCATTTCTGAAATAAAAATTTGGAGACGAGTGGTGGCCTCCTTTCCCAACTAGGGGCCTTGCCTAAACTCTGGATATGGTGTCCATAGGTTCTCCCTTCCCATTGTTGGGCATTTCATCTAATTTTATCCCAGATGAGTCCTGGGAGCCTCTTAATTTCCTGGCACCTGGGAATTTCTAGTAGCTACCTCAGTTATCCATCCACCATTTCTACACTTGTCTGTTCAATTTCCTGAGCTGCTGTATATAATCCCTGTCTACTCCCATACCTGATCCTGTGTCCCCGCATTCCTCTCTCCTCCTTTATTCCTCTCAAGTCCCTATAACACTCTACTTCCCGTGAGTATTTTGGTCACCCTTCTAAGAAGGACTGAAGCATCCACACTTTGGTCTTCCTTCATCTTGAACTTCATATGGTTTGTGTATTGTGTGGATATTCTGAGCTTTGTAGATAATATCCATTTATGAGTGAGTACCTATCATGTGTGTTCTTTTGTGACTGGATTCCCACACTTAAGATGATATTTTCTAGTTCCATCCATTTGCCTAAGAATTTCATGAAGTCACTGTTTTAAATAGCTGAGTACTACTTCATTGTGTAAATGTACCACATTTTCTTTATCCAGTCCTCTCTTGCAGTTGGATTCTTTCCAACTTCTGTCTGTTATAAATAAGGCTGCTATGAGCATGTGTTCTTGTTATATATTGGAGCATCTTTTGGATATATGCCCAGGAGTGATATAGCTGGGTCCTCAGGTAGTACTATGTCCAATATTCTGGGGAAATGCCAGACTGATATCCAGAGTGGTTCCATCAGCTTGCAATCTCACCAGCAGTGGAAGAGCATTCCTCTTTCTCCACATCCTTGCCAGCATCTGCTGTTAACTGAGCTTTTGATCTTAGCCATTCTGACTGGCTTGAGGTAGAATTTGAGGGTTATTTTCATTTGCATTTCCCTTATACCTAAGGATGTTGACCATATCTTTAGGTGCTTCCAGCCTTACGAGTTTCCTTAGCTGTGAATTATTTGTTTAGTTCTGTACCCTATTTTTAATAGGGTTATTTGGTTCTCTGGAGTCTTCCTTCTTGAGTTCTTTGTATATATGGATATTAGCCCTTTATTGGATGTAGGATTGGTAAAGATCTTTCTATAATCTGTTGGTTGCCATTTTGTTCTATTGAAAGTGTCCTTTGCTTCACAGAAGCTGTTAAGTTTTTTGCAGTCCTATTTGTTGATTTTTGATCTTTCAGCAAAAGCCATTGGTGTTTTGTTCAGGAAATTTTCCCCTGTGCTCATGTGTTTGAGGTTCTCCTCTACTTTCTCTTCTATTAGATTCAGTGTCTCTGGTCTTATGTGGAGGTCCTTATTTTAGTGGGATTGCTTTGAGTTTCTCTCCATTTAGTTTGATGTTCTCCACTGGTTTACTGTATATTGTTTTACTATGTTTAGTTATGCTCCTTGCATTCCTGATCTTTGCAAGACTTTTATCATGAAGGGATGTTGAACTTTGTCAAACACTTTTTCAACATCTAACGAAATGACCGTGTGGTTTTTTTCTTTGAGTTTATGTATTGGATTGCATTGATGGGATTTCGGGGTATTGAACCATCCCTGCATCCCTGGGATGAAGCCTACGTGATCATGGTGAATGATCATTTTGATGTGTTTTTGGATTTGGTTTGCATGAATTTATTGAGTATTTTTCCATTGATATTCATAAGGGAAATTGGTCTGAAGTTTTCTTTTATCATTGGGTCTTTGTGGGGTTTTGGTATCAGTGTAACTGTGGCCTCATAGAATGAATTGGGTAGTGTTCCTTCTGTTTCTATTTTGTGGAATAGATTGATGAGTATTGGGATTATGTCTTCTTTGAAGGTCAGATAAAATTCTGAACTGAACCAATTTGGTCCTGGGCTATTTTTGGTTGGGAGACTTTTAATGACTGCTTCTATTTCTTTAGGGGTTAGGAAACTGTTTAGATGGTTTATCTGATCCTTATTTAACTTCGGTAATTGGTATCTGTCTAGGAACTTGTCCATTTACTCCAGATTGTCCGATTTTGTTGTGTATTGGCTTTTGTAGTAGGATCTGATGATTTTTTTAATTTCCTCAGAATCTGTAGTTATATCTCACTTTTCATATCTAATTTTGTTAATTTGCATACTATCTCTGTGCTCTCTGGTTAGTCTGGCTAAGGGTTTATCTATGTTGTTGATTTTCTCAAAGAACCAGCTCCTTGTTTTGTTGATTCTTTGTATAGTTCCTTTAGTTTCCACTCAGTTAATTTCAGCACTTAATTTTATTATTTCCTGCCTTCTACTCCTCTTGGGTGTATTAGCTTCTTTTTGTTCTAGAACTTTCAGGTGTGCTGTTAAACTGCTAGTATATGCTCTCTCCAGTTTTTCTTTGCAGGCATTCAGATTTATGAGTTTTACTCTAAACACTTCTTTCATTGTGTCCCATAGGTTTTTGTATGTTGGACTTTCATATTCATTAAATTCTAGGAAGTCTTTAATTTCTTTCTTATTTCTTCCTTGACCAAGTTATCACTGAGTAGAGCATTGTTCAGTTTCCATGTGTATGTGGGCTTTCTGTTGATGTTGTTGCCATTGAAGACCAGCCTTAATCCATAGTGATCTGATAGGAGGCATGAGATTATTTCAATCTTCTTATATTTGTTGAGGATTGTTTTGTGACCAATTATATGATCAGTTTTGGAGAAGGTACCATGAGGTGCTGAGAAGAAGGTATATTCTTTTGATGCAGGATGAAATGTTCTATAGATATCTGGTAAACCCATTTGGTTCATAGTATCTGTTATTTTCACTGTGTCTCTCTTTAGTTTATGTTTCCAAGATCTGTCCATTGTTGATAGTGGGGTGTTGAAGTCTCCCACTATTATTGTGTGAGCTGCAATGTGTGCTTTGAGCTTTAGTAAAGTTTCTTTTATGAATGTGGAAGCTCTTCCATTTGGGGCATAGATGTATAGAATTGAGAGTTTGTCTTGATAGATTTTTCCTTTGATGAGTATGAAGTGTCCTTCGTTAAATTTTTTGATGCCTTTCAGTTGAAAGCCATTTTTATCCATTATTGGAATGGCTACTCCAGCCTGTTTCTTGGGGCCATTTGCTTGGAAAATTCTTTTCCAGCCCTTTACTCTGAGGTAGTGTTTGTCTTTAACATGGAGGTGCATTTCCTGGATGCAGCGAAATGCTGGGTTATATTTATGGATCCAGTTTGTCAGTCTATGTCTTTTTATTGGGGAATTGAGACCATTGATGATAAGAGATATTAAAGAATAATGATTGTTGTTTCCAGTTATTTTCCTTGTTGTTTATATGTTTGTGTGGCTATCTTCTTTTGACTTTGTTGAAAGATTACTTTCTTGCTCTTTTGGGGTGTAGTTTTCCTCCTTGAGTTCGTGTTTTCCATGTATTATTCTTTGTAGGACTGGGTTTGTGGTAACATACTGAGGAAATTTGGATTTGTCATAGAATATTTTGTTTTCACCATCTATGCTTGAGTGTTTTGCTAGGTATAGCAGCCTGGGCTGGCATTTGTGTTCACTGAGAGTCTATATGAGATCTGCCCAGGACCTTCTAGCTTTCATAGTCTCTGGTGAGAAGTCTGGTGTAATTCTGATAGGTCTGCCTTTATATGTTATTTGTCCTTTTTTCCCTTTCTGATATTAATATTCTTTCCTTATTTTGTGTATTTGGTGTTTTGACTATAATGTGACAGGAGAAATTTCTTTTCTGGTCCAGTCTATTTGGCTTTCTGTAGGCTTCTTGTATATTTATGTTCATCACTTTCTTTAGGTTAGGGAAGTTTTCTTCTATTATTTTGTTGAAGATATTTACTGGTCCTTTAAGTTGGGAACTTTAACTTTCTTCTATATCTATTATCCTCAGGTTCTGTCTTCTCATTGCATGCTGGGTATCTTGGATGTTTTGGGTTAGGAGATTTTCGAATTTTGTGTTTTCTTTGACTGTTGTGTCTGTGTTTTCTATTGTATCTTCTACACCTGAGATTCTCTCTTCCATCTTTTGTATTCTGTTGGTGATGCTTGCATCTATGACTCCTGATTTCTTTCCTATGTTCTCTAACTCCAGGGTTGTCTCCCTCTGTGATTTCTTTATTTTTTCTATTTCTGTTTTTAATTCCTGAATGGTTTTGTTCATTTGTTTGATAATGTTTTCCTGTAATTCTGCCTGTTTGATTGTGTTTTCCTGTAATTCTTTAAGGGATTTCTGTGTGTCCTCTTTAATTGTTTCTAGTTGTTTACCTATGTTCTCTTGTATTTCTTTAAGGAATTTATTTATTTCCTTCTTAAAATCTTGTATCATCCTCTTGATATGTAAATTTAAGTCTGAGTCTTCTTTTTCTGGTGTGTTGGGGTATCCAGGGCTTGCTGTGGTGGGAGAGCTGGCTTCTGATGAAGCCAAGTAGTCTTGGTTTCTGTTCCTTGTGTTCTTGCTCTTGCCTTTTGCCATCTGGTTATCTCTGGTGTTAGATGGTTTTTCTCTCTCTGACTGTGGCTTGTCTTTCCTGGCAGCCCAGGTGTCAATACTCGTTGGAGACCAGTTCTCTCTCCTGGCTGTTCCTCAGTCCCTGCATCTGGAGCACTCCTCCCACTGGCTTTTCCACACAAGTGGGTGGCTCACTTTCTCCTGGCACTGTTTGGCTATAGAAGTCTGTTGGCCTAGGCAGAGGTCTCCTGCCACAGGTGGAAACCGGCAGGCTCTTACCTCCCAACTGTTCCTCAGTCCCTGTGTCTGGAGCCCTCCTCTTGCTGGCTTTTCCACCCATGTGGGCGGCTCACTTTCACCTGGCACTGTTTGACTATGGAAGCCTTTTGGCCCAGGCAGAGGTCTCCAGCCACAGGTAGAAACCAGCAGGCTCTCACCTCCCGGCTGTTCCTCAGGCCCTGCATCTGGAACCATTCCTTGATCCTTGACCCTTGCCCTGCAGAACTGTAATGCCTCTGGTCATGGCAATTCATTTTCTTAACAATTGTTTTAATATGCTGTGAGCACTAGAAATTTTTAGTATGCACTATATGTGGCAAAAAAAAAAAAAAAGAATAGGGGCTCAGTGTAATTCTGTAATTCCTCCATTTCACCTAAGGGCATTTGGTTGTTATTTGAGGCCTTAAGCAAAACTTGCCAGATTTTAGGATGGAACATCACTGGTATAAGTTCAAAGAGAAACAACACATGGCTCATCATTTGCATACATGAACACAATGTATGACTTTTCATAGTTTGGGCACATGGGTTAAGAATTGAAATATCTGTGTATTCTGCTTCTTGACCAATTGAATCTCAGTTGTGACAGAGTAAAAAAGAAATTACATCTATGTTCAGAAAACAGATTGGTATGTGATTTTCTTCTATGTTAGATCTTTATATGGTTCAGATAAAAGTACCATTGTGTTCTTCTAAAAAGATTTGGACAATGTGCCCTCTGTTATTGTTTTGTAGGATAATTTGACAATTACTCTCAAATCTCTCTTTCTCATAGGATATTTTGATTACTGCTTCTATTCCCTGGTGGCAATAGGTCTGCATAAATTGCTTATTTTGCCTTTATTTAACTTTGGTAGGTGGTAAATACCAAGAAATGTATCCATTTCTATTACATTTTCCAGTTTGATAGCATATCATTTTTAAGGTATGCCCTGATGGTGGTTTAGATTTCCAATGTGTCTGTTATTATGCTTCTCTTCTGTCTCTAATTTTGTTAACTTGAATCTCCTTCCCCACCACATTTTAGTTAATTTTGGTACATTTTTGTAAATCCTATTAATTTTCTCAAAAAAAAAAACCATATTTTTCTTGTATTAATTCTTTTTTTATTATTTTTGCTTCTATTTTATTAAGTCAATGTGAAAGTTTTATTATTTCTTGATACTTACTCCTATTAGGTATTATCCTTTTTGTTCTAGAGCTTTCGGGTATGCTGTTAAATTACTAGTATGAATTCTCTTCAATTTTTTTTATGTTTGCATTTAGAGCTGTGAACTTGGGTCATTGAACCATCTTCACTGTATAAGTTCAGATAGACTGTATTTATACCTTCACTTAATTTAAATAAAAAATTTAATATTTTTTAAAAATTTTCTGTCTTGGTCCATTTTTCCTTCAGTAGTGAGTTTTTCAGGTTTCATGCGTTTGTAAACTTTTCTATTGTTTTTGCATTTGTTGACATGAATATTTAATTCAAAGTGGTTAGATAGGATTCGGATGTTATTTAAATTTACTTCTATTTATTGAGACTTATTTTGTGCCCATATATGTGGTCACTTTTAGAGATAGTTCCATAAGATGCTAATAAGAATATATATTTATTTGTGTTTGGGTCAAATGTTATATAAATATCTGCTAAATCTTTTTTGTTTATGACATCATTTAGGTACAGTATTTCTATGTTTAATTTTTGTCTGGATGACATGTTTATTGAACAGAATGGGATATTGATATTTCATACTGTCAGTGTATGACAATTGAAATAAAAGAGAAGCTGTAATAGTTCTCTTATGAACATGGTGGATTTTTTCTTCGATGAGTATGCAGTCTCTTCCCTATTTCTTCAGAGTAGTTTTAGTATGAAACTGTGCTTTGCCTTACATGAAGATGGCTACATTGTTTCTTTTGTCCATTTCCTTGGAATACCCTTTTGGATCATTTTACTCTGCTATGGTATCTTATCTTTCATTTTAAGATGTGTTTCCTAGGTGTAGCAGAAAGATAGACCGTGTGTTGTATCTAATCTATTACTGTTTATCTTTCATAGGGAAAGTTAGTCCAGTGATATTGAGAGTTATCAATGAGCAGTGCTTGTTGATTCCTATTAATTTGTTGTTTGGTTGTGGGTTTTTCCTTCCTCTTTTCAAATGTTTCTCTGAACTTATTCTTCATGTATGGTTATTCTTTGGTATGGTTGACCTTTTCATGTTCAACTTCTTCTAGCACCTTCTGTAGAGCTGGGTATGTAGATAAATACTCCTAAAATTTCCTTCTGTTGAGGAACATCTTCATCCATTGCGATTGAAATTTTGGGAGTTACAATAGTTTGGGGTAGCTTCAGTAGTCTCTTACTGTTTGTAGAGCATCTGTCCAGGCCCTTCAGGATTTTAGAGTTTCGATTGAATTGGCAGCTGTTATTCTAATAGCTCTGTCTTTATATGTTACTTAATCATTCTTCTCTCGCAGGTTTTGATATCCTTTGCTTGTCCTGTACATTTAGTATTTTCAATATATGTGTCATCAGAGCATATATTTTCTGCTCCAGTCTTTTTGTTGCTCTATATGCTTTGTACCTTGAAAAGTACTTTTTGCTTTAGGATAGAAACTTTTTTCTTCCATGATTTTGTTGAAAATATTTTCTGTTTCTTTGAGCTGGGTTATTTCTCCTCTACTATTTTAGATTTGGTCTTTACATAGGTTCCCAGGTTTTCCAGCTGTTTTATGGCTTGATTCTTTTAAATTTCATATTTCCTTAACTGAGATATCTGTTTTTTGGTTTTTTTCTCCCTTGTCTTCAATGCCTGAGATTCCCTCTTCCATTGTATTCTTTTGCTGATGCTTGCCTCTGGCTTTCTTCTTTCAGTTTGTAAATATTTTGTTGACAGTTTTATGTTAGTTTTGGAGACATCATTGATTCTATTTTTTACTTTCATGTCGTGTACATTTTTCTGCATTGTTTGTGTTTTCATAGATTTTATGAATGGATTTATGTATATATTTTAAGGACCTTGCTCATAAACTTTTAAAATTATTTATTTATTTATTATTTACATATTCACTTTACATGCTGCTATTAGGCCTCTCTCCTCCCATTACCATCTCACACAGAGCCTTCCCTGATTCCCCACTTCTTTTTTCAGAGAAGGGGAAGCCCCATCCAAGTGACATATTTTCTCTCAATACACACACATTTCAAGCCACTGCAGGACTATGTACATCCTCTCCCACTGAGGCCAGATAATGCTGCCCAGCTAGGAGAATGCCATCACCAGGCAAACAACAGATTCAGGGACAACCACCACTGCAGTTGTAGGGTGGACGTATATGAGGACCAAGCTGCACTTTTGCTATATATGTGCGGGAGAAGGACTAGGTGCAACCAATGCTTTTAGGTTGGTCGTTCAATCACAGGGAATTCTCAAATATCCACATTATTTGAATCTCTGCATTTTTTTCTGTGGAGTCCCTATTGTCTTTGGGTCTCTCAGTCCTTCCTCCAACTCTTCTACAAGACTTCCCAAGCTCCATCTAATGTTTGGCTGTAGGTTTCTGAATTTGTTTCCATTGGCTGCTGGGTAGAACCTCTTAGAGGTCAGTTATGCTAGGCTCCTGTCTGTAAGCAAATCATAAAAAGTGTTCTTGCCCTTGGAGTTGATCTCTGTTTTGCCAGTCATTTGTTGGCTATCCCCTCTATCTCTGTTCTATCTTTCTCTTTGAACATCTTGTAGACAGGACACATTTGGGGCCGAAGATTTTATAGTTGGGTTGCTGTCATTATTTCTACTCTGGACATCCTGCATAGCTACAGGAAGTGCCCACTTCAGGTTCCATATCTCCAAATATCTATGTCCTTACTCATCAGGGGAATGCAAATCAAAATGACTCTGCTGCGATTCCCTCTTACACCCATTAGAATGCGGAAAAAAAAAAAAAGGCAACGGAAGCATGTGGTGGCAAGGATATAAAGCAAGTAAAACACTCTTCTATTGCTGGTTGAGAGTGCAAACTTGTATAACCACTCTGGTCATCAATTTGGTAATTTTTCAGAAAAACGGGAATAGTTCAACATCAAGACCCAGCTATACTACTACTGGGTATATACCAAAAAGTTGTTCCACCATTCCACACGGACACTTGTTCAATTAGGTTCATAGTATCTTTATACATAATAGCCAGAAACTGGAAACAACCTTGATGTCCCTCAAATAAAGAATACATAAAATATGGACCATTTACTTTGCTATTAAAACCAAAGGTATCATAAATTTTGCAGGCAAGGATGGAACTAGAAACTATCATGCTCAGTGAGGTAAGCCAGACCCCAAATGACATACATGGTATGTACTCACTTAAAAATGGGTATTAGGCATAAAGTATGGAATAACCACACTATAATCCACTACAATTCACAGACTCCAAATAAAACCAAATAAAAAGGAAAGCCCAAGTCAGGATGGTTGAATCCCTCTCAGAAGGGGATATAAAATAGATATAGAATGTGGATGGAGGGAGGGAAACTCAGAGGAATAAAGGTGTGGAAGAGGAGCAGAATGGGTGGAGAAAACAGGTATAGGGAGAGCATCTCTAGGACATGCCAGAGACTGGGGCAGGGTTGGTGGGTTTGGAGGCCCCAGGGTGATAGAAAGATTACTACAGCTGCTCATACTCTAAATAGCTACTTGACAATATATTGTGATTCAGATATATTGCATATCTCAAGGCCTACTGAAATTTGGTTGTTGGTTTCTAATGGAGACATATTAGACTGGCTATCTTTTATGCTGACATCAAGGCATCTGGATTTGGGATGATCGTAATTCTAAGTGTTGATATCTCACCTTGTCTTTTTTGTGTAGTTTTCCATTCCTTGGTTTCCTGTTACTATCTCAGGTTCTTAGGAGCATGTGTTGGCTGTGATAGTGTTTCCAAGTCTATGCTGTATGGGACCTTTGGTGAGTATTTTATAGAACTTGTTTGTGGATACTGGGAACCAATACAGGATTGGGAATGGGTTTGAGGGAAGATTGGCTCAGAGGACTCAAGAGAAGGAGGTAATCTGGGTCTATCATAAGGAGCTGATGCCCTTGCCATTTCTAGGAAAAGTATTGATTGTTGTTCAATGAGACAAAGGAATGGTTTGAGAAAGAAAGTATGTAGAGGAAAAACCTGTTTAGTTCCTTAAAAGTGATGGCATAGTAGTAGGAGAGCAAACAGCAGATATTCTGCTAGAAACCTGGGGATAAGACTGTAAAGTTGGAATTGAAGGGTGGGAAAGAGAATAAAAATCACCCACATGACTCCCTAGCTAGCTTCATCAGTGGATTTTCAGAGTCACTCTCTTGGATACTGTTGGCTGAGATTGTATTTCTATTTTTATGTCACATGAGCATAGATTCGTATTGCATCCTGAAAGCACACATGAGAGAAAACATGGTACTTACATTTCTGATAGTTACTAATCTGGTGATTTCTATTTTAATTCATCCCCTTCAACTGTATCATTCAGTTCCTTTATCCACTCCTCTTTTACTGGATATCTAATTTAGACCTATAATTTAGATATTTTTGATAGCATGTTAATAAATATTGATGTCCAAATTACACTGTGATATGGTGATTAAGAGTCTTTTAAATCGATATGGTGATTAAGAGTCCTTTTAATCGATAAAATAAGTCCTTTAGTCTTATTTTATGCCCAAAACTAAAAGAAAGTAAGAAAAGGAAAGGAAAATTGTAATAAAAGTTTCTAGTAGCCTAGTTTTAAGAATAAATAAAGCTACTAGTAGGTCTAAAATTAAATGGAATATTTGAACAATGGGATCAAGCAAATAAACCAAATATCAGTGAGCTCACAACAGTCTCATAAACGTGCTTTGGAAGGAAGAAAGATGATTTTTTCTTGTAGATAATTAATAATTAAATAGATGAGATCAATGGGAACAAAAGATAGATGGTAACAAAAGAATGGTAATTAAAGATGTGAAAATGTTGAAAGTATGTTTACCATCTACAATATTGTTAAATTAGAAGCAAAGATATGAATTTTAATACTAAATGCAAACAATTGTCTCAAAGTGAATTAACAGAAATAGGGAGAGAAAAAGTGGTGAAAGCCCATAGGCAAGGAACTAGATATTATAACTGAGTAATACTGCTACTTAGTAGCTATGTTTTTTGACAGTCAGAATGCTAGTTTGTTGTTAAACATCATCAAAGCTACATCAAGAACATTGCAATTATATAAGAAATTAAATCACCAGAGAATTCTCTCAGGCGTGTGCAGTAAGGAAGTTCTGCATCTATCTCAGAAGACCTAAATTCATTATATAACTTGCATTATGATTTTTACTTCCTAATTTTTGAGAAAATAATGGAGTAAAATGGAGCCTCCAGTTCATCATTTATTAGGAGCATAAAAAGTTTTCCTTATTCATAATTATACCACACTCCCCTTCCAGGTTTATGAAATTTTTATTTAAAAACAAAAGTCAGAGCGATTGTATACTGCCCCATTTTGGGCCCTTCCTAACTTCTGAATGCTTGCTTTGCTTAGATAAATAAAGTACCACTTAAACAGTCTATGTGTTATGATTAAATTCTCTACTGCAAAAAGTTAAGAATCCAAAGACTCCCCATATTTTAGCCCTAATTTATATGAAAGTACAGCATACAAACAAAATAGAATAGATGGGATCCAAGTGAATATAGCCTTCAATTGAAGTTTATAATTGGATGCAGCAGGATTAAAAAGAATAGTGTCAAAGCCATGACTTCTCTGACAGGATAATGTGCACATGTAGAATGCAACTTACCCCTGGGACTGAATCTCTTTAAGACAAGAATAAACACGGAGTTTTCAAATTAGACTTAAATATACAAGCTAATTCACAATGCTGAGCCTTTTTAAAGAACAAAACAAATTTTGATAATCTCAGTGGTATCTGACTAATACTATATCTGCACCCATCTACTTCTTCTAAACATTTTGAATGTAGTTCATGAAACAAATAAAACTAAATAGGAGAATGTAGACTTTTCTATTCATAAGGTGTGTGAAGTATGATTTTCAACAAAGTGACTAAAACATGAATGAATAATGGATTTGATAAGCAGTCATTCAAATAATTTTACATTACAATTTAGATATACATGCCAGATTGTAGAGAATACAAGTAGAGACCAGAGACATTGAAGTTGTATGTGTTTCTGAGGGTGATATAAATACTTATAATACAAGTGTACAGAAGGAAAAAAAATCAAGGTTTAACATGCCATTGTTCTAGTTCTGTATTTTTGAAAATTTTTCTTAATTTTTTAAAACTCAATCCATGATATATAATTTACAAGCATTGGAAAGAACAATTATATTTCCCACATGGAGATCTTTTGAGGATGGAATTCTACTCCATGTCATCTGTATCATAGAGTGCCTTGATGGCTGAGCACTGTAGAACATTCACATTTACTGACATCATTAGGTACTGAAATGGTTTGGAAGCTTCTCTTCATCCAATTTAAAGTTGAGATGTTGTGTGAGTAAATGGCTTCAGCTACATCATAGCACACAGTAAATGAAATCATATAAACATAGATAAAATACCTGTGGACAGATTTTTCTGTCAGCAGTTTAAGAGATTTTGGATGGAAGAAATCTAAAAGAAGCTTAAGGGGAGCTAAGGAACCAAAGAAGATAGCTTTAATGGAAAGGAAAGCTGTCTCAATTTACTTTCTATAAATTAGTGAGTAACTAGAAACATGTCAAAGTTAGGTAGTATCAAGACACAAATTTCTCTCCTGGAACTTAAAAGCTGATATCCATATAAAATGGATATTTTTCTCTATAAACACTTTTTAAAGAAAGGAGCATATTAAGAAACCAGAATGTAGGTAAAATTCAGGTCTTGTATGATGTTCATATAATATACTTGGGCTGGAAGTAATGATGTGCATTTACATGATTAACAGAGATGGGGCTATTGCAGCTTTTTTTACCAGAAGAACACAGAGAAAAGAAATAGGAAATCGAGCAGCATTTACAAATGGACTACAAAGTAAGCCAGAACATGATGATTTTACAATTTCTAACTGAAAGTTAGAAGTCAGTCATTTGCTGGGCATGGTGACACATCCCTTCATCCCAGCACTAGTGAGGCTGGAACACATAAAATATCTCAGTTTCAGGTCTGTGGGTTATACATAGCAGAGTTTCTACCCAGGCATGGATATATAGTGAGATCCTGTCTCTAAAATCGAACAATCAAACACATACAGATCCAACACTTTTTCCAAAACCTCTTCATTCTGACCTGTTTTAATATTGTGATGTTTGAACTTTGATTACACTCTTTTCCCCATAATCATTTACAGACAGTAAGCTTCATAAGTCAGCTCTCAAATGAGGTGATAAGTTGCAACTGAATAAATTGTTATGCTATTTAATGTAGGCATTGTCATATGTTTATAATCAGGAGATAATGATACTACCTCAGTTCAGCTCCTGTAAGTTACTGCCCCAGTGTAATTGATGTATGATCACTGCTTTCTTGAAGGAGCCAGCGGTAAAATGGAGATCTGCTTTGTAATGTACACAATCGAGGAGGAGTCTGTATGAAGTGTTCTTCTGAATTGCACAGGGTCAGAAGGTTTGTGGAGTGTCTCATTTCACAAGTGTACTTTTAAATTTGATATTTTTTTGACCATTTCATACATGTGTATCCTGTAATATAATTGCATCTAATCTCTTTTCTCCCTTTCAACTTTCCTATGATTCTTCAACATGACCCTTCCAAATTCTCTCTCTGTCTTTTTTTTTTTTTTTTTTTGATAATTTGCTCTGTCCAGTTACTGTTGGGCATGCATGCATGGGTATGGAAACATCCACTACAGCATGGGAAACCTACAGTAACTAAACATTGCTTCCCCCAAATGGTTCTCCCTCCCCAAGTATCTATCCATTCCCAATAGTTTCTCAGTAAGAATAGAGATATAAAAGCATTTATATACCTATGCCAGAATTTTGGTTTGACTTCCTCTTATACAACTCTTGACCAGGAAATGACAGCTTTTGTGAGCTGGTGGTTATAATGCAAAGCCATGTTAATTGCCTGAAGATAGCACCAAATATTTCTCCTAGCTATGTTTTGTCAATTATTCCTGCCACTTCTTCTATAATGTTCTATGAACCCTTGTGGAGGAGATGATCATTCATATATCATTTAGCGATGAGAACTCATTCTCTTATTCTTATGATCTCTTTGTAGTATGTTCTTTACTACAAAATTAAGTTTATCCCTTAAAGATTTAGAACATCACAGGTCTATGGGTGTAAGCACATATTTTAGAGGGCATTATGACAGTGTGAACATTTAGCAAAATAACACTAAGAGGCCTTATTCTAGAACCAGTCACTTATCAAGACATGGAATTTGACTAGGATTACTGTATCAGGTGGGAGAATTTGTGTGAAGGTGAAGGCTTAAGTTCAATCAGGAAGCTATGTGGTCCCTTATAAAACTGGTGCCACTATTGCACAGGTGGTCTCATCTTATCAGGTAAAGAGGTATTGTAATATTCATGTTTTAGTTCTGAAAATGGCATTGATATATTTTCTTCTCCAGCAGACAGTATATCTGCTGGCATTATGAAAACTTGCTTTTACCTAGAAAAATTTCTGGTTGATTTGAGATTTATTCTCTTATGTCCTTTACCAACTGTTACATCTTTTGTAATTGGGCCCTACAATGCAGTTATGAAGAATAATCAAGGGTGATGGCAAAAAAACATTTGTTGTTTGGAAGACCTCTGGGACCTCCTTGACCAGTAACTAATAAGGCTATAGAGTCTACCTTATATTATGATTCTAATTTAATAACCCTGTCTTCTAGAAATTACAATGTCCAATCATTTAGGTGAATTATACTTGTTAAAGTGGTTCTTTGGAATTAGTTCTTTAATTAGTATTTTCCCATAAGTGGTGTGTGTGTGTGTGTGTGTGTGTGTGTGTGTGTGTGTGTGTGTGCGTGTTTCCCATATTCTATGACTCCTATCCCAATGTAATCATTAACTCCTCAGTACATTGCTCCTTCTTCATTTTCTTATGTATTCTATTAGACTTTCACTTTTGTTTTTAACTTAAGCTTTCACATGAATTCTTTTGCGACAGTCCTCCCCTTTACCACTCAATTTTCTTGGAACTTCCGCTTCTTACATGTCCATCTTCTTCACTACTGTTATTTTATCTGTCATCTAATGGTCCACCCCAGTGGTTCCCACTCTTGTGTGATGGCTTACACTTGTGCCCTGAGTTAAATACAACATTGAGAGTTAGAATGGCTGCTGTATCTAGTTTTTCAATGTTTAATTTTGTCTAGAAGACCTGTCTTTTGATACCAATCTATATGCATTGACTGGTTGTATATGTCAACAAAACAACTTAGAGTCATAAGTGAGGATGTAGCCTCAGTTTAGAAAATTCTTCCATAACACTTAGTTGTAAGGCATTTTCTCAATTAGTGATCAATGAGGGATGGCGCAACTTGTGTATGGTTTCATGACTGGCTTGCTGGTCCTGGGTTCTATAAACAAGCAAGTTGATCAATCCATTGGAAGCAACCTAGTAAACAGCACCCCTCCATGGCCTAAAGTCTCCTCCACTGTTTGAATTCCTCTTCTGATTTTCTTCAGTGTTGAAAAGCAGTGGATAAGCAAATAAACCCTTTCCTCTCAACTTGTTTTTGGCCCTGGTGTTCCATCCCTGCAATGGAAGGCCTACCAAAACAAAAAAAAAAATTGGTCAGAATGTTCTAGTTTCATCAAATACCATCAATGTACTGAGGATAATTTCTAGTGTTCCTTGTAGTAAAATTTTGAAGTGAAACTAGCTATATGTGTATACATTGTTAGAGTTGTAGCATTCTCCAGGTATAGTGTTTTTTTGGCAAGTATAGATCATCTCTCCTTATCTCTTCTAACAAAGTTTGGGTTGAAGTCAGATATGCCAGATATAGGTTACCTTGAAATTCTAGTGAAGCAATAAATATTTTGTGAAGCCTTATTTGAGAATTAAAGCTATTGTATTATATGTATAACCTCTACACAGTAGATTCATTAGAATCCGCCAGCCTAGAGAAGTACATGTTTAGTTACCTGTTAACTGTCAATGAAATACTTATAGAAGCATTTTTTGCCAGTCTGGTCTACAGAACTAGTTCCAGGACAGCGAGTGCTACAAAAAATATCCTGTTTCTGGAGAGAGAAAAAGAGGGGCGGGTGAAGGGGTGTAGGAGACAGAGACAGGGACAGAGAAAGAGAGATAAATGGAATGAGAAGGTTACCTATCTTTCATATTTTCACTATGATGAATGCTGTCAGTGTATATTAGATTAAATAATTATCAATCCAAAGGAAAAATATTTATTTTCAGATTCTGTATCTTGACAACCTTTAAACATGATTAACAAATTTGTAATTACTTCTTTTTCTGTACATAATCATTGCTGATATTTCTTTTAATATGGGTATATATTCTATTATTTTAAATCAGTGCTGTGTGTATGTCTACTTATTTTGAATTTTTATTAGAGGTTCTTCATGTCTTGTATTATAATTTAATTTTGTATGCAGTCTATGTGCAATGGAATCTCATATGTTCTCCTGATTAAGGGTAAGTATGTCTATATGTTATGCTAAATGAAACTCTTAGCTATATTGCATATTTTACTCATTTAATAGAAGTTAATGTAATATTTACAGAACTGTTGATGTTAAAGCTTCTGAATAGTAGCAATGATTTAGGAACTATTCTGCAGTGATTAATCATGGTAGTAAGATAGGTCATTAAGACATGATTTAACAACTGAATAGGCCTATAAGGTTGTATAACACTAGAAATCAATAAGCCATGATTTACACAAAGAATGCTTGATCAAGCATGTAGTAGTAAAACTGGTTAAATAAAAGCAAGAAGCAATCCGCAGGAAGTTGCAAAAAAAACTTTAAGGAATCTTTATGTAGAGTATGTCAGAAAATATATCTGTTGTTTATTTGGAAATTATTTATTCTACTTTTCACATAAAGAATGGAGCCAAAACAAAGAACACACACAAACACACACACACACACACACACACACACACACACACACACCAAGAAATATCTAGGAAGAAAGAAAGAAAAAGGAAGGAAGGATGGAAGGAAGGAAGGAAGGTGGAGAGTATATGTTGTCCTCTTGTTACTTTTAATGGTGAGGAAAGTGAAATTTGAAAGGGATTTCTATTTAGAAAAATAAGATTTCAACCACCATAAATGAAATCTTACTAGACCAAAGATTTTAACAATCTTTGCAAGATTTTTTTTTTCATACAGGTGCTTTGTTTATAATATTCGTTTGGTATATTCTACATTGACCTCTCTGAATGAAGAGCCTACAGTATTATATAAACTATTAAATGAAGAAATATTCTGAATTCTTGATTATTTAGGAGTATTTGAAAAATTACTCTCAAGAAAATTATATCTGGGTACTGTATGATACACATAAAATCTGAAAATGTTGGACATATTCGTTTATGTTCTGAGCTATAGAATAGGAGAATTAGATAAGAAGTGAATGTAAGGATAACATAAAGGAAGGAATTCAGGAAGGGACAACTAATTGTAATGTCCCCTTGAACACAATAGAATGTTAAACATATTCACATAAAAAAGTAATTTAAATACACTCACCATATAGTGGGAGACACAATGCCCCAACTAGATATCATATGCCACCATGTAAAACCTCCAGTGACATGAATGTATTACATCTGGTTATATTTTAGTACATAGATCTCAAAGACTATTGCCTATTACTGAGGATGTTGGTTACTCTCAGAAACCAAAGAATAATATCCCTGTGCTAAGGACCCAATTAACTTACGTTATTGAACATGAACCAGAAGTTTCACCCTGCTGACTAATATTCCGGGTTCTGGACAGTACTTTGCACACTACCAGAAGAGAAAAATTGTCATCATTAAAAGCTAACTATAAACCTTTTTACCTGAAAGATATACTGGTGCTATAGTGGTAAAAATCTCAAATAAGTAACCGAAAACATATTTATTGAATTTAGGGGACACTTGTTAAAGTGGTTAAGAGCCTGAGAACACATAGGTCACAGGCTCTAGGAGAATGGCTACTACTATTGTGTTAAAGGAACATAGCAATAAAATGCACCCTAATGATATTGCTATATTTTCACATCAGCCTATTATTCAGCCCTCGTCAGAGAAGCTGCTTCTTGCACTAGACAGTAATTAACACAGTGTCCCACAATGTGCTGAGAGGAAAAATTTTGAGTACTCAATCCTAAATGAGATGTCTTTAGCAACCCCTCCCCTCAAGGCTCAAGAATCTGTATGGAATAGAGACAGAAGTGGCAAATGATACTAAGGAACTAGCATCTTCCTGACACAACAGGACTGATAATTAAAATCACAGACACAAGTTTAATCTAGAAAAAAAAAAAAAATCCCAGCACAGCGAATGGGAAGTAGACACAAAGCCCCACTCTTAACCAAGGAGTTATTTGTAACTTATACCTGCTATTAAAGAAAGAAAGAAAATCAGTCTTCTCCAAGAGAGTGGCACTGGGTATATCAGTCAAACTTTATGCCAGGGCCTAGGTACAGGAGTATTTTTCCAACACAAATCGGAGAAATACAAAATAGATTGTGTGTGTGTGTGTGTGTGTGTGTGTGTGTGTGTGTGTGTGTGTGTGCTATTTGTCTTGGTTTACATTGATTTACTTTTATTATTATTAGGTTTACTTTATTTGACTTCTCTTTACTAATTTTTGTTTATGAGGAAGAAAAGTTAGTGAACATGAATTTGGTTGAATAGGGAGGAGTCTGGAGAGTTAAAAGCATGTGATCAAAATATCTTGTATAAAGAAACGGTTTTAAATAAAAAGACAAATTATTTATAAAGAAAAGAAATCCTATGGTAGGTAATGGTGCCTAAATTAAATCAACTCAACTGTTCTTGGGTTATTTTACTTTAAGTATTAAATGTAATTGTTATAGAAAAAAACAGGCAAAATGCAAAACAGTTAAGATATCTGGACACAAGGTAAAATACTGACTTGTAAGATGACTCTACATTCAATGCTCTCTTTCTTTAAAAATAGTTTTTCTTTTCTTGTATTGTTGTAATTGCTTGAGAGTTTTCTGGATTTTAAGCTCTTCCATTGAATATTGAATGATCATTTTAATAGTCAATGAATTCTCATAAGAGACAACAAATTGTCACTGAAAGATATAAATAATCTGAAAGGTATTTTTGTTGTCTCTTGTATAACAAACTGCTATTATTGCTTTTGAAATTGGTCATGCTTTCTTTCACCTTGTATACAATATATAATATTCTCATTAGTAGGAGAGTACATACAAAGAATAAATGGTACATTTGAATGTATTTGAATGATCTCATTTGACTGTTGATATGATTTGACATAAGCTAACATGGAAGTGTAGAAAATTTATACTATCAAAACAACTATCTAAAGAATTATGGATTTGAACTGTTTTGTTTCATGTATGTTATCTTTCCAGATTTCTTGAATATGTATTTATTTGTAAATATAAACAATGAAGCAGGGGTATTACTTTTTGTCTATCAAAGCACATGTTTTAAGTTGTCTAACCATTTGAATTCAGTCAGATTGGTACTAGGAACAGCTGCAATATGCCTTTACAGAACACTATAAATTCAAATTAATTAATCCAAAATGAATTACAAATTATTTTTTGTAAATTTCACATTGATCCTTAAGGGTTATTTAAACAGCTTCACTGGATGTCATTTGCTCCATCTGCCACAACAGATGCTTTATTCCAATATGAATATTAAAGGAATTCTGAAACTAGTATCTATAATTGTAAGAAACATTTGCAAAATGGAAAAAAAGATGATAGCCCGTTTGATTACCAGGAATAATTTCTTCCTATAAATTATAATGAAATTTGCTAAAATATAATTCAGAACAGAAATCCTGCAGAACTCAAGGAAATTAAATAAGCCATAATATAGAAGTGTTCAGTATTGTTTTCACCCAAAGATTAAGCTCTGCTTCACTAATGCTCATTAGTTATTCTCATAAGATTCCAAAGGAAGAAAACACTTCTTTTTAATGATTCCTCTTAGGTTGTATCATATTATAATTATGTTAAGTCTGACTTCAAAGGTGTTAGGAGGTAGAAGAGAGAATAAAAGTGTAGACAGGCATCATACAATCACAACCAAATTGGAAGGTCAAAGAAGCCTGCTATAGTGTTAAAGCTTCCAAGTACATCTCCCAGAATTCACCAAGCAGAAGATTGAGACTTTGAAGTAAAACTAAAAACATGCAAACATTCTCTCTCTCTCTCTCTCTCTCTCTCTCTCTCTCTCTCTCCCTCTCTCTTTTTCTCTCTCAGATACACACACATATGCACACACATATATACAAAGTCTCAAGTAAATATACAATTTTGGAATTTAAGACACATAATATACACACATAAACATATAAATGAATAAATAAGTAAGCAAAGAGAAAAAAAAACACCCTGCAACATATTTTGTGAAAAAATAGTCTATTAAATTTTGTGTGATTTGAGGCAATAGATCGCTAGATATGCACATAATACATATAAATGGAAAAGGAGGAGGCTCCTAATAATAAGAACAATGATGAGTTAAGCAGTTTTATAGAAAGTATAGGTTTTGAACTTGTTTTGTTTTGTTTTGTTTCAAAAGGTAGCTTTATTGAATTCAGGTAAAAACTATCTATTAGATTTAGCAAAAACAAAAACAAAAACAATAACCAAACCAAAAAACCCAGAGCAACAACAACAAAAACTGTCCATGATCTTTGAACTAGATCTCACCTTACTGTGAAAGATTTTTTCTTCATCTGGTTATCTGAGGTTAGAATATAATCTGTTAAACAAAAAAATACTTATTTTTTTAATTTAATGCATTCTAATGGTAATTACATTCAGTTGACAAATTGATAACTTTTTACTGATTGATACTCTTAGCCAAAGGTTGGTAAACTCTCAGTAGTCTTTGTGAGTACAAAGTATCACTGGGGAGAGTTGAAATTATAAATAAGGTTGATAAGCTTATCTACTCTTTTTTAAAAATTTTATACTGTAAAATTAACTCTAGGAATTTATGTTGACAAAAATATGTACATACTGTGGGATATCTCTCCCAGTATTATATACAATGGTGAATTAGGAGAAACATCAAAATTACATACCAAATTAATAAGTTATGAAATTACTTGTAGACATTTCTAAAACAATTAATATGCTATTTTCTAAAACATTAGAAACCAATATTAACCTAAAACATTAGAAGCCAATGTTATCATCATCTTATAATTTCACATTATAAGTATGACTAAAATAAATTAAATCATTTTTTAAAAACATTATGCAATTGTAAACTATTTCTGACAGATCAACTCTTAGAGTCTTATAGGCCATTCATTTTTTCTTCTTTGAAATGACAAGGGAAAGTTGACTTCAGTCAAAATAGCATACAACCTAATCTCATAAATCACACGTTTAATGTTACTTGTTTTCAGTAGGTTTTGAAAACCTTACTACTATCATATTCAACTAGAAGTAAGTTGACAACTCCTGATTGAATTCAGAGAAAATAAATATTAATCTTCTAAAATATACAGGACTCACCTCCCTAATGTGACCATAAATTTCAAATACCTCCAATGTTCTCTTTTGAAGATATATTAGCTTCACTCTGAGCAAAAAGTAACATTCCTTTGCACTTCCCAAGGCCATTACACTGAGATTAATCAGATATTTATAACACTTGCTGATGTTACCCCTTAAATATTTCTATTTGACCAGTATGAAGTGTCCATTCTTATCTTTTTGGATAACTTTTGGTTGAAAGTTGATTTTATTCAATATTAGAATAGCTACTCCAGCTTGTTTCTTGGGACCATTTGCTTGGAAAATTGTTTTCCAACCTATTATTCTGAGGTAGTGCCTGTTTTTGTAACTGAGGTGTGTTTCCTGTGTGCAGCAAAATGCTGCGTCCTGTTTATGTATCCAGTCTGTTAGTCTATGTCTTTTTATTGGTGAATTGAGTCCATTGATGTTAAGAGATATTAAGGAAAAGTGATTGCTGATTCTTGTTATTTTGGGTGTTATTTTTATGTTTGTGTGGCTATCTTCTTTTGGGTTTCTTGAAAGATTACTTTCTTTTTCTAGGGTGTAGTTTCCCTGCATGTTAGTGTTTTCCATCTATTATTCTTTGTAGGGTAAGATTTGTGAATAGATTGTGTAAATTTGGTTATGTCATGGAATATCTTGTTTTCTCCATCTATGGTAACTGAGAGTTTTGCTGGGTATAGTAGCCTGGGCTGGCATGTCTGTTCTGTTTGGGTCTGTGTGGCATCTGCTCAGGATCATCTAGCTTTCATAGTTTCTGGTGAGAAGTCTGGGGTAATTCTGATAGGTCTGCCTTTATATGTTACTTGACATTTTCCCTTACTGCTTTTAATATTCTTTCCGTGTTTTTTTTTTTTTTTTTTTTTTTGCCTTTGGTGTTTTCATTATTATGTGACAGGAGGAATTTCTTTTCTGGTCCTGTCTATTTGGAGTTCTGTAGGCTTCCTGTATTTTCATGGGCAGCTCTTTCTTCAGGTTTGGAAAGTTTTCTTTTAGAATTTTGTTGAAGATATTTACTGTACCTTTAAAATGGGAATCTTCACTCTCTTCTATATGAATTATTCTTAGGTTTGGTCTCCTCATTGTGTCCTGGATTTCCTGGACGTTTTGGGTTAGGAGCTTTTTGCATTTTGCATTTTTTGAATGTTCTGTCAATGTTTTCAATGGTATCTTCTGCACCTGAGATTCTCTCTTCTATCTCTTGTATTCTGTTGGTGATACATCTATCTATGACTCCTGATTTCTTTCCTAGGTTTTCAATCTCCTGAGTTGTCTCCCTTTGTGATTTCTTTTTTGTTTCTTTTTCTGTTCTCAGATCCTAGATGATTTTGTTCAATTCCTTCACCTGTTTGGTTGTGTTTTTCTGTAATTCTTTAAGGGATTTTTTTTGTTTCCTCTTTAACTGCTTCTAGCTGTTTACCTGTGTTCACCTGTATTTCTTTAAGGTAGTTACTTATGACTTTTTTATAGTCCTCTATCATCATCATGTGAAGTGAGTTTCGATCTGAATCTTGCTTTTCTGGCGTGGTGTATCCAGGATCTGCTATAGTGGAAGTATTGGATTCTGATGATGCCAGGTGAGCTTGGTTTCTGTTGTTTATGTTCTTGCACTTGCCTCCTGCCATCTAGTTATCTCTAGTGCTACCTGCCCTCCTTTTGTCTGACTGGAGCCTGTCCTTCCTGTGATTCTGGTTATGTCAGAACTCCTCAGAGAACAGCTGTCTCTGGGTTCCTGTGATTCTGGGATCCTGGGTGTGACAGAGATCCTGGGAGTCAAGCTGCCTCTTAGTCCTTGAGAACCTTGTGTTACCAAGCACATGAGATCCTGAGATCCTATGATCCTGGGTGTGTTAGAGCACCAGGGAGTTGAGCTTCCTCTGGGTGTTGTGGAACTGGCTGAAGAGTTAGCATCCAAGGTCTGCTCAGGGCCCAGGCCCAGACCGGAAGGAACCTGTGCCACTGGTCAGGCAGGGTTCCTGGAACCCTGCATCCCACTGATCCCAGTTAGTCTCTGTGTTGGGATAGATGTTGAATCTTCCTCTCCTATGAAACTATGATCCTCGGCATGTTAGAGAGCATGAGAGTGGAGCTTCCTCTGGATATTATGGGACTGGCTGAGGAGTTTGTGTCCAAGGTCAGATTTTGAACTTTTATTATAGTCATATTTACCAGTATAAGCCTTTGCAGCATGTCATTTGAATAGTATTTATAATTAAAAAACGACAAATAAATATTATTTCAACATGTCTGGTATATGACTACAGATATGTTTTCAAGGTAAATTCTGGCCAGTTGGTGTTTATTAACCGAGCTCCTAATTTCTTACATGCAAATGTATATTTCTTATCATATTGCAGTAACTATATGATTAAGTCATAAGTTTGCATCCAAGGAGTGACTTGAAAGATTGCAAACTAGTGCAGCCATATTTGAATGACTAAGAGGAAATTATTGTCCTAAGACCAATTATCACCTACTTTTATTGCTGCTTTAGAGCCAGTGCAAAATATTATAGGCAATAAACCAAAATAAAGAAAAAACATGAAGACATCAAGGGAGATGTCAAAATAAAGAGAAAATAATTAGCATGATAATACTTTTCCTTATCAATCAGGAATTGCCAGTAATATGATTATCCAAATTTTATTAGAAAAAAATAGTCACAGAAAACAATCAGGAGAACACAAAAACAGAAAACAGACCCACACACAGTCAATAAACAAGAGATTCACTGCAACTCTAAGGATATAAATGGACAAAATATCAAAGATAAGCAGTTGTACTTTATGGATTAAGAGCCCACAGAGGGCAGAGATAGCTTGACCTGTTTTTGATCAAACAAAATAATAATATTGGTGTAACTAATTTTAAAGTAGTCAAGTAACATTATATGAGACTCAGTTTATCAAGACAGTATAACTATTACAAACACATATTCCCTGAGCATTGAGGCATATATATATTAAAGGAACCCAAGAAGATATAATCACAACAGGGAACACTAGCAACGTAATTTCAAAAAATATAAATTCTTCAAATAAGAAAATTATATATAAAAGATATAAAAGAGACGCTGGAATAATATATATATATATATATATATATATATATATATATATATATATATATCTCCAACAAGTTCCAACATAGACAATATATTAGAACCAAAAAACAAAACCTAGAAAGTGATAACACATAGTTTTCTGTACACAATGGTATAAATGTAAACATTGATAATACAACGAATGCCACAAATTTCACAAATGCTTGTAAATCCCAAATTATATTGATTGACCAATCATATAAAAAAAGAAATTAGAGAATAAACAATAAAAATATGGTATGTAAAGCTTCTAGGTGAGAATAAAACAATTTAAATGAAAGGTTTACAGCAATATAGACAAATATCAAAAATCTATAACTTCATCTAAGAGCACTTAGTCATTTCATACAGGATGAAAAGAGACAATCAAATTCCACACAATACAGACTATCCACAATGCTTTTACTATATGTGCAATGCAATGAATCTGATATACCAAGGTATGAGAATGAAAGACAAAACATATTAATAGATACAAAGATGACATCAACACAACTCAATGTAACTTCAATCATGATACAGAAAAGATTTAGAAACAACTAAGAAATGCTCCACCTGGGGGACATAATCTTCAGTAGTTATCCAATTCCAAATAGTATATATATTTGGGGAAAGAAAGAAAACAGGGGAGTAATGGAGTAATGTCATTATATTATAACCTCAAAAATAAAGTTATCCTGCTTCTAGAGGCATTGCAGGTGTGGCTGTTGTGTCAGTGTGCATGAGTAGGTGGTAACAGAGAGGAGAGAAGTTAGCCTATGCTCATTGTTCTGACTAGTGAATGTCTGAATGATGAATAGTCAACAATTCCCTGAAAAGGAAATAAGCACATAATGACCACTGGTCCATTTTCAGGAGACCAGGACAGGAAGCTAGCCTGAGATGACCACCAGTCCAGCTCCATAATGCACATTTTGAGTTAGCACTCCTGAGACAACTCCTGAGAAGACTCAGGACATTTATAGACTCAGGGTGCCTCTAAAAGAACCAAGCTAGTGGTGGTGAAATGAAAGAGAAAGAGGCAGAAGGATGTATACACAATGAAGAGAGACATCAGAAGACTTGGGGGAAGTGAGGAACCACCTGATGTGAGTATCTAGTGAAGCCACCTGGGACCATGATAGGGTCCTGGCCTGTGCTGCTACCAGGGCCAAGTCTGGGTCCAAGGGCCTACAGCAGCAGAGGTCTGTTATCACCAAAGTCCTAGTGGGTGGCCCTGATCTGGGCTGCCACTTGGGACATGTTCGTGTCTGAGGGCTGTGCAGAATTTGTCCCATCCTTCACCTGGGCATCTTGAGAGGCATAAGAACAGGAGGGCTGACAAGCCCCTACCACTCATCTTTTGTGAAGTTATATGCAAGAGAAAGAGATACTGACCCTGTCCCTCATTAGCTGCAGCACTCTGGACAGCAGGGCCTGCATTGCACCTGAGCAGCACATTTGACCAGACCCTGATCTCAAGGGTACAAGCAAGCCTGCTCGAGGGTGTGAAGGTAGAAGAGCTAAGCCTGCCACTTGTATGGGCAAGGTAAAGATGCCCCCCTCACCCCTTATCACCTATCAGGAGAGTTGTCCCCAAGGTTTTCAATGCAGGAAAGCAAGCCCTGCACCACTTGTGGGCAACACAGTACTGCTGACTGTGAATGTGGGGGTTCCAGATGAGGTAGCCCTGATGGTGTGAGCATAGGAGAGCTGTATCTACCTTGTCTGCTGTGTGTTAGGGTCTCATCCCCCCATTTTCCCTCAACACCACCAGTGAGCAGATAAGATGATCCAGTAGGTAGGGGTGTCAGGGATTGGCCTGAGGCTGTGAGTGTGGGAGAGCTGCCCCCACCATTTGCCTCTTCTGTGGCAGCTTAAATAAGGAGATGTCCTTCCCTACATGTAGAAGAATTCAAATTGATCCATCCCTATCTCCCTGTACAAAGCTCAAGTCCGAGTGGATCAAGGACCTCTACATAAAATCAGATACATTGAATCTAATAGAAGAGGAAGTGGGGGAAAGTCTCGAACACATGGGCACAGGGTAAAAGTTCCTGAACAGAACACCAATGGCTTATGCTCTAAGATCAAGAATCAACAAATGGGACCTCAACACATTGCATAGCTTCTGTAAGGCAAAGGACACTGTCAATAGACAAAAATGCAATCAACAGATTGGATAAAGATCTTTACCAATCCTACATCTGATAGAGGGCTAATATCCAATATATGCAAAGAACACAAGAAGTTAGACTCCAGAGATCCAAATAATCCTATCAAAAAATGGGGATCAGAACTAAACAGAAAATTCTCAACTGAGGAAACTCAAATGGCCAAGAAGCACCTAAAGAAATGTTCAACATCCTTAGTCATCGGGGAAATGCAAATCAAAACAACCCTGAGATTCCACCTCACACTTGTCAGAATGGCTACGATCAAAAACTCAGGTGACAGCAGATGTTGTCAGGGATCTGGAGAAAGAGGAACATTCCTCCATTGCTAGTGGGAATGCAAGCCGGTACAATCACTCTGGAAATCAGTTTGGCAGACCCTCATAAAAATGGACATAATACTACCTGAGGACCCAGCTATACCACTCCTGGGCATACCCAGAAGATGCTCCAATGTGTAATAATGACACATGCTCCACTATGTTCATAGCATCCATATTTAGACTAGTCAGAAGCTGAAAACAAAGAAGATGTCCATCAATAGAAGAATGGATACAGAAAATGTAGTACATTTATACAATGGAATGTTACTCAGCTGTTAAGAACAATGACTTCATGAAATTCTCAGGCTAATGGATGGAAGTTGAAAATATCATCCTGAGTGAGGTAACTCAGTCACAAAAGAACGAACATGGTATGTACTCACTGATAAGTGGATATTACCCCCAAAATTTGGAATACACAAGATTCAATTCACAGCAACCATTGGCCTGAGAGTGAGGTCCCAGATGGAGGAATTGGAGAAAGGCCAATAGGAGCTGAGGGAGTTTGCAGCCCCATGGAGGGAGTAACAGTGTCAACTGGCCTGACCTTCTGGTGCTTCCGGACTCTGAATCACCAACCAAAGAATACACATGGAGGGACCCATGATTCAGGCCACATAAGTGGCAGAGGAGGAGTGCCTTGTTGGCCATTGGGGAGGAAGATAGGTCCTTAGACCTGAGGGTGTGAGATACCCCAGTATAGGGGAATGCCAAGGTGGGAAGACAGGAGTGGGTGGGTGGGTGGGTAGGAGAATACCCTCATAGAGGCAGGGGTAAGGGGTATGGTATAAGGGTTTTCCAAAGGAGAGACCTGGAAAGGGGAAACCATTTGAAATATAAATAAAGTTTCAAAAATTCACATAGAAATATAAATTTCATCAGGTTTATGGGAATATTGTTCAAATATACTAGATTACAAAGACGATGGTGATATTAACAATGATAAAATGTAACGGTATATCTTTGTGAAATTTATTCCATCCATACAGCATGTTGACTGATATAGTTGTTTTACAGATCTTCTTTAGGAAACCCTGTTGATAAAATTCCATGAGTGAAGCTTATTTGTTTCTAGAAGACACCCTCTTTTAGCAAACATCTTGGTCCTCTTGCTTCTACAGTCTTTCTTACCCATCTTCCGTTGTGTTTCCTGAGCCTTAGCTTCCTTGGTTGTATTGGTGATATACTAATTGGGACTGGATACAGCACTGTAACTTGAACTTTAATTAGCACTACAATTATAAAAGTAAGCAAGAAAAAATTCGTTGTAATATATTTATAACTGAGATATTTCTGGATACTTTTAAGCATAAGTTTATTATGTGTTCTATAGAAATGCCTAAGCAATTGACATAAAAAATTAGACTAATACTCAAATTCTCCCACCTCAGTGTATTTCAGCTAAGTGCCTTAAATATGTTACAGTTCTCTTTGAGACTTTGACTTGAGTGAACAAAGATAAAATTCATTGAAAATGGCTTAGGGTGAATCACTTTTTCTTTGGAAAAGAAATTCAATTGACTTCTTGGCTATTACCATGATGAATACTTCAGTGTTGAGCTTCTCTCCCTGGCTTAAACTTCAGCAAATATAAGGTTGTTCTTTTTTTTTCCCTGCATTTAGTTCTAGTGAATTAAAGGCTGTGGTGGTCACATTAAAGATACATAGTACTTGTAAACTGAAATGTCATGCAGCAATTAAAGTAAAAAGAAAGCTTTTATGTATTGGTAATCTATTTCTATTAGTGCTTCAGCTACCTGATTTTTCTAAGGAATTGCATAGTACAAGATACAGTGTGGTTATGAGAGAAGAATATTAATGGCTCACTCCAAGTGTTACTAAATATATTAAAAAGAATATAAAGTTCATAAATAACTTATTTATACTTATGTTCATATATTAAATATTAGAAATGTGAAATTTTGTCATCGATTTTAATTGTTTTTGCCATATCTCCAGCAAACTTATAATGGAAGTTGACTGCATATCCAAGTATGACTATGTTCAATATGCAGAAGTATTTACAAAGTTGACATGAAAATGTTTACTACTCTGGTGTAGAAAATTTGTAGATGATGGAACATGAAAGCAATAAGAATTTGGAGCTTCACATTTGGGAACTAGCTCTTGGAAGTATTCCCACTGGGTCTCTTTGATCTTCACAGCCAGCAGTATCAGCAAACACATCTATGCACACTGGATTCCAGGTACTTCCTGACTTCCACCTCAGCAGTCTTCTTAGAGGTACACCACCGAGATCACACTCAGTGCATAGTAACTCTCATGATCCAATGTCACAGAGATTCCACACATCCTTGTTTACTACTGAAAAATATCTTTTCATTTTTTGTAGCAAGTTATAGATAAAATTTCTTCTATATATTTGGAAGCATTATCTTTTACCTCTCCTTTCTTAGTAAATATGTTTTATTGATGCTATTTTAAGATAACAAAATCTATCTCACAGACTTAAGCATTTAATGGCCTGATTGTAAAAGTAATGTATGATAATTATAAAATACTAAGGAAGTATAATTCTTGTTTTTACTCATTTCAGGAAATATTTTATGATCCTCCATTTAAGAATTTATTTTTTCACTTAATGAAATTTTGTCAATATAACTCATTATTATTATTATTTTTTATTTTAATCAAATAATAAAATTCCAGAGTAGAATACTGCTGTCCAGCTTCCAATAGTAGTGGAATGTGCCATTTAGGCAACTGAGGGAAAATCATCAAAAGACTTACTCAGCTGTAAAACCTCTGAACAATAATTATGGGCAGCATTGCCATTAATGTAACAGTGAAATGACATTCAGGTGGCAACCAATTGGATTAGGATTAGATTTAAGGTCCATTCCCCAGAAGAAAGGCAATGGGCTAAAGTGTATAGATGAAGTGGATATGGAGTTCTCATCCATTTCTAATGGAATATCTGTATCACAACACCCTTTTCTAAGATTCCAAGAAAACTTGAAAATGGAAGCAGAATTATTCTAAGAGTCAGAGATTAAAGGGAGATGGAGTGTCCAGTGAATTCTTGGCATTGTAAGATTGTTATACTCAAAAACTCAAAACAGCCATGGTTGCCTGCAAAACATCAAGTTATTCAAGATTCCTTAATAAATTGATGAATAACTCACAAGGATTCACCACTAAGTGAAGAGCTGCTGGGTTTAAAGGCAATTAAGAAATAGTCAGGGTTGCTGACCATGCTATGTTTCCTATCACCATGGTCAAACCCTATACTCTGTATTCTAATGGACACAACTAATTTTATTCAGTTCATTATTAGTTGAGAAGGAGACCTGACCTGATGGTATCAAGGGGTTTAGTGGAGTGTGAATATGCTCAAATTGCATGGTCTACATATAAGGAATTCTAGAAAATACAAATATAGTAATAAAATTCCAGATTAGAAGAATTATAATTTACTATTTTCTCTTTAGGGCTCTTTCAGTATATGTGCCCATTTGTTCTTTAATTTATGCATTATTGCTGTGATAGAAAAATTTACATTGATTTTACTAATATTTCACTTTTATTCTATCATATCCTCATAATAAGACTTACTGGAAGAGAAGTTTACTGAGACTCAGTGTATATAGAAAAAGTTATTTTAGTAAGTGTGCATTCACTTTTATATTTGCTCATTTACTCATATGATAGACAGTACTAAGAAAATTGTTTAACTCCTGGACACCAAAATCTATTATTATATAAAGAAAGGATATTTTCGTTAAAATTTTATCAGTTGCTTTTGGATGGTAAATTGCATCCTACCAGGAGCAAGAGAATTTATCAAATTATAGTGTAAATTTGTCAATCATTTTTAATGCTTCTTAATACTGTATTTTGCATTTCCTTGAATTTTCATGAGGTACTGATACAGCATCAAGAATGTTTATTATGATTAGCTTGTAACTTTTGAAATCATAAATGGTTTTTTAGTTATATAATTAACATGCAGAAATGGCAACTTTTTAAAAGATTGTTTTCAGTTACTTAATCAATTTCTATTTTTAAGTGCATTCAAATTCTAGGAGTAATTTTAAGTAGAAATAATTTTGTGACTCAGTTTTCATTGTCCTACAAAAAAATGTAATAAGATGGTGAATGTGCATTCATACAGGTTGTAAAATAATTGAATCTAATTATTTTATAAATTGTTTCAAAGTTACTTGTGGAGCCATTATATTATTTAAATCAACATGTTAATTTTATTTATAAAAATGTGTTTCATGATTGTATATTTTTTCACTGAACTAGTTTTTTTTTTTTGTATGATTTGAAGTATTGCTTCTAAACCACATTATTTCAAGGAAGATACTGTTTTAGGTTAATTACCCTACCTTACACAATATTCCTTACACAAACCATCCAGCTGATTTTCATTCCAACCTATTAATTCTCGTGGATACTGAAAAATTTCACCCAATTACTACAATAGGTTAACTATCTAAAGGGAAGTCTTGGTTTTGCTTTTACATAGTATGCCTGGCTATCAAATACATGGCTTCTTTCTGCTTGTTTGGAAATTTGGGGGTAGGTGAATGACAAGAATAACAGTTAGATGTTTTAATAGTTTGTGTTGATTTTCAATATGACAGTACCTAGAATCATTTTCAAGACAAACATCTAGGTGTATTTGTTAGGGTGTATCTAGGTTAGGGTAATTGATGTGGGAAGACCCACAATAAATGTAGTCAGTACCATTCCGTGGACTGAGCTTCCAAACTACCTGAAACATTAAAGAGCTAAAGGAGAAGATCACTTGTTTACATTTCTTCTGTGTGGAGATAAGATGACCAGCTGCCTCCACCTCCTGCATCTGTATTTTATTATCTTGATGGACTGCAACCCTAGAAGTTTGAACCAAAATAAAGTCTTCTTTTGTTACTTTTTGTCAGATATCTTATCCTAGCAGCAAGCAAAGTAACCAATTTAGATGATATCATATGCTAGAATGAACGTTTTAGTTGGTGTTTCTATTAGCAAACTTCTTGCTGCTCTATGATGAAATACAGTCTATATTCTTATATCTCCAATGATATCTTCATTAAAACATGCATTTTCATAGTAGTGATAAGTGAGATATCAGATGCATCATTTAATATTTTGTCTATCCAAAATCACCAGTTCTCTGATCTGCCTTTACCTTTCATTATATGTGTGGGGTGATAGTTCTGTGCAAACTTTAATTAACAGTTTTTATTTCAATAAAAACAAAACGTTTCTGAAAAAGATATATCTCTAGTATTGATTAGAATTTCTGTTACTATGATATAACAACATGACCAAATCAACTTGTGGAGAAAAGAATATATTTCACTTTACAGCTGATCATCATCCAGAAAGGTCAAGACAGAAACTCAATGCAGGGTCCTGGAGGCAGTAACTGATGCAGACACAATGGAGCAGTGCTGCTTACTGGATTGCTCCTCATGGCTTCCTCATCCTGATTTCTCATAAAAACTAACCACCAATGCTGGAACAGCACCATAGAGAGTGAGATGTACCCTCTAACATCAAGCTACAGTTAAGAAACTGCAGCACACGACCTGCAGGCCAGTCTTGTGGAGGAATTTTTTTCAGTTAAAGTTCCCTGTTCTCAAATATTGCCAGCTTCTGCAAAGTTGACCTAAAACTAGCCAGCCTCTCTCTATTTGATGTGAATCATATCAAATGGTATCAAATTCCATACTGACCATACATGCATAAATTGGAGTTTTACTAGTCATAATCAGAAGTTTAGAAGCAGACCTTCAAAGACTAAAATGGCTGTTCTCTAAGTCTACAGTTAAACACATGGAAGACTTGCTCTCCTACATTACTGTTTCACCAGTAAGAAGAATAAAAAGGAAAATTGGCAGTAATTTACACAATCTCAACTCTATGGTAAAATGTATTTTTATGGTAGAAATTGCCAGTGATTTATGGACCCATACCATGCATTTTCACAAACATGCTCCTGTGCTGAATTTATGTAACAATCATGCTCTCACTAAAAGAAGCTTGAGAAAATGTGGACATATATGTACTTATAAACATGCCTCTGTACAATGTGTGTGTGTGTGTGTGTGTGTGTGTCTATACAGTTATCCAACTAAAATTGCTTTCAAAAAATGTTTTTTCTACCTATTTTTGCACGAGCTACAATATGCAACTGTCGTTTATATCTTGCCATTTACAACTATAGTGAAAGCTAAAAATTGTCCTGATCAGATAAGAATGGATAGTTATTAAAGAGGAAGTCTACAAAAAATAATGTACCTGACCACAACAAACAATACATTTTATTAAAAATCTTTCTAAGAATGTGTATTATTCTGTTTATGTGGTTATATCAAAATACCTATAAACATCTATTAGAATGGTATTTATTTCTCAATGTTCTATAGTATTAATCATTCTTTACTAGTCTTATTGCTGCAATAAAATACCTGAGCAAGTTACTTACAAAGGAATTCATACTGGCTCAGAATTACAGAGTTCAGTTCACAAAGATAGCAAATTCATGACAGGTGGATCTTGAGGAACTGTTTACCTTCATTATACAGTGAAAAATGATTTAAAATATAAATATATAAAATACATTTGATTTTAAATGTTCATCCAAGAATTTTTATAGTCCAAAAAATCTTGTTTATTTTCTCCACATGGTATTCTAAGATACAAACATAGTATTATTTTGTGAGGGTGACGAAAACTCATAAGTACATCTTGAAACCTGCTAATCACACATCATTTTCTCTCATACATAGATGAAATCTTTGTTGTGTGAATACTCTTTTAGAAAATTCAACACTTTTTTAATGATACTAAACAAAAGGTATCTAACATATAAAATTGTTGATATTAGAACAGGTCTGAAATGCCATTATTTATAATATTAAACTAATATTGAAATCAAAAATACTTACATTTTAACTATTTCAGTTAATGGCTATATTAAAAAGTTTTCACTAAAAATAGAAAATAGAAAATATATAATTGTATATATAGGAATATATGTTATTTTCCTCATGAATAACTATATTCTTTGAATCTAAGTTAGTAGAGGCACACACACACACACACAATCAATAATTTTGTTATTTTTCTCTCTTGATGGTTTTATGAAAACCTTCACAATATTCAGATTATTTTCCTTTCTTTAAAATGTAAACTATGACTGTGTATGTGAGGACATACTGTGATAATGGTAAGTAGATGAAAATAAATACTGTGTAGGTGAGTGACAGACTCAGAGAATTTGCTTGTGGACACTGTGGAAGTCAGGACTGAAGAAAGGCAAATGAGCTGACAAGAAGCTGATGGAACAAGAAAAAGCTTTCAATAGTGAACAGAGGATGTGCTAGTGCCTGCATTATGACTGTGGACTCACGCCATCACATTTCTTGTAATACACACAGTGAAGATGCAATTATTTATGCTAATCGACTGTATAATTTAAAATTATTTATTACTAAGGATGTAAGAATCACTTTTATATTCAAAAAGGAATATGAAAAATTGATGCATAGGAGATTTACAGCTTTGTAAGTCATTGAAATGTACTCTGACAGGCTTATGAGGGGTTAGAAAAAATTATATATACTTTACATGAGTGTGTATATATATATATATATAGTATATATATATATTTATATATATGATTAAATGAAAACTAAAGCTAAAATGAGCTGTCATAAATTTATCAAAATATTTTTTCCCAAACATGTCAAAAATTGCTCATTAATAATGCTGGCCCTTTTAAGGTATAGTAAAAATTTCAATTCATTATTCATTCAATTAAAAAACAGTTCAGAAAAATATCTTCTCAGAACTGAGCTGAGTACTAAACTCTTTCTGTTGAAAATTTTGTTTGATTTCGATTTTTTAAGCAGTTACAAATAAGAAAGCTGTGGTGAGCTCAGAAAGGTCAATATAGAGTTGTCCAGACAGCCAGCAATGAAATGGTAAAATTTATAAATGGGTGCACTTAAAATGAGACATCAAGTTATGATAAGATAAAGGAGCATTTTGTGCATATTTTAAGTAATGAGGTCATACACATTACACAGTACACATTCGTTCAATTATATCATCTAGGTCTAAATTAGGTAGACACTAGGGCAGACAAATGCATTCAAATTATAGCATTTTGTTGCTATCTATAGTCTTACAGGGAAGTGGGAGGAGGAAAGCTGGGAGCAGGTGGAAGCTGGCTTATATAGCGATTGAATCCTTCTTTTTGATCAAAAGTACATGGAGTGTTGGAAAGTAAATGGTCCCTGAGACTGTGCGGTTTCCTGTTTGCACTAAGCTTGCCATAGATTGCTGTCCTTCAATAAATGTAACCCTGGTGAGGCCTGTTATTTTAACTGTGCATTCATTGTCGCTCTTGAATCTCTCAGTAAAGTATCGGTGCTATCGCGAAACCTGTATAGCACAGATGGTATAAAAGTAAAACACACAACTGAGGAAATCAAGATTGTTATCCCGTACTGTATCAGCAAACTTTGAAGGCATTTCAGGTAGTAGAATAAACTATAAAAGACATATCTGGCATTACAGATAGAGAAGAACATGACCTTGATGAGGTGCACAGGGACATGAGAGTTTAAGTTTCAGGGACAAAAAAATGTAGCTAGAATACCTCCAGGTTTCACTTATGTTCAATTCTCATACCTCATTCTGAGAATGCTTTTATCTTAATCTGGAAAGATGTCTCAGTGGATAATGTTCCTTACTATTCTTGCACAGGCTGGGGGTTGGGGGTTGCTCCTCAGTAACCATATAAGGTAACTCAAAACTGATGCCACTAGATACTTCGGGTACCTGCACTCCTGTTACCATACCTCCACAAATACTTCTGTAATTCAAATTATTCTTAAAAATAGAAAAAGTAAAGACAATAATCACAAGGATTAGCTCTGTGGCTTAAAGAAATTAGTTTTAGAGAAAACATGCATTAAAAAACCAAAGAGGTTATTGTAGCTCTTAGACAAACGGCTGCATCCCTGTTAAATAAATTTCCTTGGGCTAATATGAAACTATCAGAAAACCCTACAGTAATATGTGTATATGTGTTGTTTCAATCAAAAGAGAGTGAGACTACTGTTGAAAATCAAACATAGAATGTTGGAGAGTTTAGTGTCTTTCAATTCACTTCCCCAGTAACTGCTGAAGTAAACAGCCGTTACTTCTGAAGTAAATTAATCAGTCAGATAAACATGGATGAAAATAGTGCTAAGAAAGTGGAAGTGGAGGGAAATATCTATTATTAGTCTGGATGTGATGCATAGATATAAACATTATCTTGTAAAATTTCAGGGCATTAAAGACCATGAAATATCTACTGAGAATACTGGAGGATCAACTCTCTCTCAATGCAAATGTGATCAGCGAACAGCAACTGTGTGCCTAAAGGAATTCCATGTAACCACAGAAAGTTTTGAAATCTGTTAGATAAGACTGCATTGACTAACCAATATGTTATTAAGTGGAATAAATCAGCTACCACTCATGTGGAATCTTAAAATGTTTATATCAACAAACTTGTATTCTTAGCTACTTAGAATTCTGAGAAATGGTTATTGAAATTACAATTGCAGCCTGGGCACATCATAAAATTATGAATTAATGAATGTACTGAAATTGGTGAATGAGCACTCAAAACACAAAACAAAAACATAGAACACACATTGGTTTTCATATTCTATCTTGTTTTGTGATGTATGGTTGCTGTCTCTTGTGCTTCTAATCTTTCTGAAAGAAAATATGGGGAGAGGAGAGATAAAAACAAAAAAGTCAATATCATGGAAGTTTAAAGTAGGATAATGTTTACAAGGTGTTGGAGAGTGAGAGAGATAGTCAATAGTGTCTTTATTCTTGACCAGTGCCAAACAGAGAACCACAGTATTTGCTTGTATTTATCAGTTCCAGATCTATGTTAGAGATCTAATAAAGCTTCCCCAATGCTAATAATTAGTTTTTTCTACTGTTTTTATTTCTTTGGACATTAATATTGTGTTCATTTCTTGGCTGTCTCAGCATTTTTCTCACATTTCCTTTTTAATTTGGTTACGAATCTAAAACATTCATTTGTAAAATAAGTGAGACATGAAAAAATATTTATAGCATGTGTTCACTCTTTTACGTCATCTTGGAGTTACTTTCTTTTGTTTTTTTTCTTAGTTTTATTTTTTTAATTTTTTTTCATTTTTTCATACATTCTTTACATTTCAAATGTTTCCCCCTTTCCAGATCTCCCCTTTGGAACCTCCTCATTCCCTCCCCCACCCCCCGGCCACTATGGGGGTATTCCCCTACCCACCCACCAGCCCTACCAAGAATAATAGATGGAAAACTCCTGAAACTTCTTTGTTTAAACAATGTGATCATTGTCGCTACCCATCTTACCTCAAGAAACACTATTTTCCTTCCTCATCAGTTTCTTTTCTTAAAAAAAAAAAAAAAAAAGATTACTCTTTGTCAATGACTTAGATCTCACACCTCTATGATTTTTTTCCTTTTGTTTATTGTTTAAATCGGTTATTTTCTTTATTTACATTATAAATGTTATGAACTGAAAAGTGTAGTAGAGAAATCAAGAGAAAAATTCCTGTTCTCAATCACTTCCAAAGCTTCCAAAAGCTGTAATGTAAGAGGTAGGTGGATATCAAGTTGTGCTACTGATGGGGTTCTGTGAACTTATGCTACATTGATTTTTATGTTAGCATAAGAAATAAAAATGAATTGAGGGGTTGGGGAGAAAACTCAGTGAGTAACTTCTTGTTCTGCAAGTGTGGCAGTCTCAGTTTGGATGCCTACACATATACACACAAGTAAATGTAAAGGTTTTTGTTTTTGTTGTTTTTGAGAAAGTCTCCGGGGATTAATTGTTGCACTTGAGGTGATAATTGAACCTGCATGGTGGGAAGAGGAAGTGCTGAGTCTATAGCTCAGTGACAGAGTGCTTACCTGGCACTTCTAGAAGAATCACAAAATAATAGCAATAATAATAATAACAATAATACAATAAAGAGACTAGGGGTTAACCTTGTCCATCTTCTCCCAATTCCTGAGACTGTAAGACTAGTCTAAAGAGTTTTTGTATCGTGAAAACAGTCAAACTTTCTAAATCATCATTTATGATATTTTTCTAATTGACTTAATATTTAAGGATAATATGGTGATGTGTTAATGATGCAGATTAAAGGTGTAGTGTGTATATCACCATTCCATCATGAATAGCACAGCGATGCAGAAAGGATTCCAAGGTACAGTGGCACTTTGTGAAAGGAAAAAGAAAAGCCAAAAAGCCTCAGTATGTTCAACTGTACAAAATGTTGCTAATGTACTAAATCACAGGTCAGGTAATCGGCCATGAGTACAGTCAAAAATTGACAGAAAGAGAGAGGGAAAGAGAGAGAGACAGAGAGAGACAGAGACAGAGACGGACAGAGAAACAGAGAGACAATATTTCACAGTGTAGCCCAAGATGCTCCTAAACCCACAGCTTCAGTTGCCTCAATGATGACATTACTGACAGTGGAGCTGCAGAGGAAAAGACTGAGGTTGTTGAGGAATTGGAAAAGTAATCTCTGAACTGTTTTGTGGAAGCAGGGACAAATAAGCAGAACACCAGG